>RYZW01001731.1:0-17788 GCA_004367215.1 Colletotrichum trifolii | reverse complement strand
ACTTATTTTTACTAATAGTAATATTAGGTTTTTATCTACTTTTTCTATTATTTATAAATATATTTACTATTATCCTAGTAATACATCGATATTTTTAATCTTATAATATTTATTTATTAGGAATAGTTTTTTAAAATTTACTATAATCCCCTATTAGATTTCACTATATACTTAATAAGTATTATCTATTCTCTTCTATATATACTTTATTGTTGTCTTATTTTTATCTATATAATACTTATCCCTAAATACCTCTTTCTATTTACTATTAAGCTTACTGTTACTTCTTTTCTCTATATATTTTTTCTTTTTATTATTCCTCTTTTCTTCCTTTTTATTATTATACTATATATTTTACGAAAATATTACAGATTATATCTATTACTACTATATTTTATATCTTTGTTTATAATAGGGATAATATTACTAATAAAAGTTCTTTTTTAACTTTAGCCTAGTAACTATTTACCTTACTTTAGTTATCTTTCTTTACTTTACTTTGATACTGAGAAACTATTCTATATTATTAGTAATTATTTAATAAAATATATTCTTTATAAGAAGAATAAATAAAAGTATTATAGAATAAGTCATTTCTTCACTATCTTTTCACTATTTATTATTAATATTTTATACTTTAAGTTCTATTTAAGTTATATAATACTACTTAAATAATATAGAACTAAACTATAATCTATTACTATATACTTCAATAGTAAGAGATAACCTCTAAATATAAAAGTAAACTCTTTTATATATTTACTAAACTATTAGTAAAATAGTATAAAACTAGCGAAATTATTCAGAACTCCTTTAAAAAGGTAATAAAGAAAAAGCTAGTTATAGACTAATTTCTCTTATAAGAAATATCTTCTATCTATAAATACCTATATCTCATATATATTCTTACTATAATAAATATCTTCTATCTATAAATAAATACCTATATCTCATATATATTCTTACTATAAGTCGCCGAAAGTTTACTATATTATTATTATTAATTAATTAAATAGATTAATACTTTAGAAGATAAAGCTAAGGTATTTCGCTATCTATTTACTATATAACTTACCTATCTTTAGAATAATAGTCCTATTTATACTTTAGAAGAAGTACTATTTCATTTTCTTAATAATCCTTATTAAACCCTAGTCCTTAAAAGTATTAAGATCTATCCTATTATAATACTTCCTCATTTCAATAATAACTTTCGCTACTATACCACTAAATATTTAGAATATAATACGCTCTTATACCCCGTTACTATTACTAGTAGTTACCCTATTCCTCGTAGTTCTAATATTACTATGTTTACTAAACTTATACTTTATATTCACTATACCTTTCTAAAGATAGTAATAAAAGTAATAATAATAATAATAATAAGAATAAAGAGTCTAAAGTTATAGAAACTTTTTATAGGCTTTTTATTTTACTACTAGTAATACTAACTTATTTATACTTATTAATTATATCCTATCTTCTAAAATCTATTTAGTAAGCCTCTAGTATTATTTTTGTTCTAATAATAAAGATAAAGAAAAAGAAGATAAGTTTAAGGAAGAGGAAAAAGAGGAAAATAAAGAACTTTTTACTAAAAAGTATAAAATTTATAGTAGTTTTATATCTACTCTTATTACTTCTATATCTTCCCTCTACTAGTTTGTTACTTATAAATCTACTCTTCCCTGAAAAGCTATACTAATTAAGAAAGCTACTTTTATAAAGAAGGCTTCTGCTACTAAGAAAGCTACCTAGTAAACTACTATACCTATAGTACTTACTATAACGCTAATACTTATCCCTATTATACTAATAATACCTATTATCCCTACTATCCCCGTGAAAAAAAGTTAGGGATATTTTTATAAGAATATACCTAAGCCCTAAATATAATAATTATTTCTATTACACGTATTTTTACTAAATTATTATTAAAGTATACTAGTATATCTAATTTAGAAATATACTTCTTAGATTAATATTTATATTATGCAAATAATTAATAGAATTATTTTCTCTTTTTTTCTAAGATATAGTTATTAAGTTATTAGTATTAATAATAAGCTAATTATCCTATTTCCCGTAATATTTAATTATCTATTTTTTAAATTTCTAAATACTTTCCTATATATTACTTAGCTTAACTATAGTTTCCTATATATTATACTTTATAAACTACTTAGCTCATTTTATAAGGAAGTATCTATTTTTTCTTTCTCTTTATTTTACTATAATATTTTCTACTTCTTATTCTATAAAGTTATCTTCTAACTTAAAAAAGATAACTTAACTATTAATATCCTTTTACTACTCTATCTATAGTTCTAGTAAAAAGATAGGGAATATGTTATATATCTAGTAATACTATTCTAGTAAATATACCTTATATATATATTCTTTTACTTTCTTAGTAATTAAAACTTTAATATACTTTAGTACTAATTTGTTATATTAAAACCTAAAGTTCTTTATTAAAAACCTAATAACTATTCCCTAATTATATACTTATAATTAATATCTCGAGTTATATATTTTTACTTAATTTTGAATTACTATTTACTAATATTCTACTATTTAGTAATATATTTAGCTAATATAGGTAACTTACTCTATAATACTTTATACTATTAGGTTTTTCTTAGTTATATATTTAACTATTCTTAAATAGAACTTATATAGCTTTTCTATTAGTAAGTACCTAATAGTACTATATCTATTATTATTATATATAAATATAGTTTCCCTAAACTATATTACCTAGATAATAAGTAAACTACTAGTAAATACTTTAAAATAATACTTTAATATCTAGTATATTTACTCTATTTAACTATCTATCTATAAGTAATATACTATTAATAGCTATTATTTAATTAGTTATTCTACTATAAATTCTTCCTAAAATTAACTAGTAAAAAGTTTATCCTTATTATTAATAATACTTTCTAGAATACTAAACTAGTATTCTACTTTTTTATAAATATTACTACTAGCTCTATAGCTATTATCTATTTTATTATTAAAATAAATATTATAAACTTTATAAACCTATCTATAATTATTAGGATAATGTTATATATACTACTATCTCTATATATACTTTCTAGTAATCTTATAATAAAATCTATACTAATTTCTTAAAATAGTCCTACTAGGATAGGTAAAAACTATAACTAGCTATATAGCTTATATTTTAGTACTCTAATCTCCTAGTAGACTTAATATAATATTATACAATCTTATATATTTATAGTTATATTACTCTAATAGAAATTCTATTTTACGAAATTATAGGTTTTATTAATATTTATATAACCCGCTTTACGTTTATTATAATATAAGTAAATAATTTTATATTTTAGAGATTCTGTATTAAGTATAACTAGTTTTCCTTAGAAAAAGAATATTCTTTCTATATTTATTAAATACTTTTTCTATTTACTAGCTATTCTCTAAGTTTTCTCTATATATACTTAATACTTTTGTTATAAATATACAACTTTTTAATAATTTATTTAATATCTTTAGAATCTTCTATAGAGTATATTATTTTATTTTTTATAAAACCCCTTATTACTAAATATAAGATATGTTATATTAGAATAATAACCCTAATTTCTTATTAGTTCTCTTTATTTATTAATACTTATTAAGTATTCCTTATTCTCCTATATATATTTTTACTATAAATAACTATAGTTATAACTATTACTATTTTTCTAGTATCCCTAGTAGAGTAATATTTTAGAGAAGTTAAATAGTTTCTATTTCTAAGTCTAGCTTCTATACTAAAATACTTTTCTTATATTTATATTATCTAAATAAAATTTTTTATTAATTCTAAGTTTTTTTTAGTTTTAATAACTTTTTAGTAAATATCTACTAGTGATAACTTAATAAATTATAATTTATCTATAAAAGTTAGTAGTATATTATAGTATTCTATTTCTTTCTTTATATAGTCTAGCTATCTAGATAATTCATTTACTAAATTCATAATTCTAAGCTAGTACTTTAGATTAAAACTAAATACTAAAAACTTATAAATCTAATAAATAAGTTTTCTTTAAAAATCCTATATTAATACTATTATAATACCTATTAAAGCCTAACAGTTTATAAGGACTATAAATTTCTTTAAGAATTTTATTAAGTAATACTCTTAATAGTTAAAATTCTTAATAATAGCTAATAGCTCCTATTAACCTATTCCTTATCTCTACTCTATTTTACTAAACTTCTTTATATAATAAATAATTAGTTATTACTAGCTTTCTACTTTTTATAATAGAATACTTAAGATTACTTACTATAATATATCTATCTCTGTTCTAATTTCTCTAATAAAATCCTAGTACTAGAGAATAATTACTAAGTAAAAAGTATTTTATAATACTAAAAACGCAGAATCTATATCTTCTAGCTATAAGAAAATCTTTTTTTTCTATTTTCTTTTTAAAGAATATTATAAATAATGCTATTATTCCTAAGTAATTAGTAATAAATTTATAGTAGAAATTATAGAAACTTAAGAATACTTAAAATTCCTTAAATATTTCTAATAGTTTCTATTTAGTAATAGCCTAGATTTTTACTAGGTCTATTTTAATATTTTCCTAAGTAATTATATATTTTAGGAGACTTATTTCTTCTATATAAAATTTATATTTAAAAAGTTTAGGAAATAGATATATTCTATATAGCTTAGCGAATACTCATAATAATACTTTAGTATAGTTTTCCCTAGTACTTATTATACATACTATAATATTATTTATATATACTATATAATATATTAATTAAACTAGTAAATATATAATTAATATATACTTAAAAAGTTATTAGTATATTAGTAAGACTAAATAGTATTACTATATATTTATAATAACTATATTATATTTTAAATACTATCTCCTAGTAATCCTCTAGCTTAATCCTAATATAGTAATAAATATCCTTAAAATTAATCTTTAAAATCTATATTATTCCCCGAAATCTATCTAGAAACTTACTAATAAGTAGTAATAAATATTAATTCTTAATTATAATCTTATTAAAACCTCTATAGTTAATATATAAGTATAGGGAACTATTTTTCTTTAATATAAAAAAGATTAGTATACTTATTTTATTTATAAATAGCTATATATATCTATTTACTAGGTTTTCTATAATATATACTTTTAATTCTTCTAATTACTACTTAGTAGATATATAAACTTATAAAATAATTTCTTACTTAGTTCTAGTTTAATAGTATACTTAGTATCCTTAAAAACTAGGACTAACTTTACTATAATTTTATTAAATATTCCTTATTTACTCATAAGTTCTCTAGGGATATCTATAATTATAATGACTTTATTTACTTCCCTAAAAACTTCTATATAAACCTTAAAGTTATTATTTACCCTACTAATATATAATATATAAATAATCCTATTATTCTTAATAATCTCTTAAATAAATACTTCTAGTTTAGTAATAAATATCTACTTATAATACTAAGTATTTATCTAAATATTTATTATAATACCCTCTTAACCTATAAAGTCCTAGCTTAACAGGAAATCTATATATCTTTCTAGCTAATAAATACTAGTAAATAATTAGTATAATTTCTATAAATAACTATTTAAATCTATTAAAAAAATATTAGTTCGTAATATTTCCCTAATTTTAATACTAAACTATTAAATCCCTTTAAAATAAATATAATTATTTTAACTAGGACTAATCCTAGTAATATTACTAACTATTTACTAATAAAATTTACTTATAAGTATAAATCTATATCTATTATTATTTCCCTTTCTTTAATACTCTAAAGAATAATTACTAAACCTTTAGTTATCTTCTTTATAAGGACTAATTTCTTAGCTAATATAAAAACTATTAGTTTTATTTCTATACCTACTTATTTCCTTAGATCTCTTTAACATAAGAGCTAGTATTAATAACTTAGACTAAAATATAAAAGCTTATAATACTCTATTTTTAACCAGCTATTAGTATCGAGTTCATACTTAGTTTAGACTTATAGTTTATAGCTCTATACTTTATCTTACTATATAAGAAATATACCCCTATAATCTATAATATAGCTAATATATATATATTCTTCTAACTTAAAATAGGTATAATATTACTTAACCTACTAGTATCTTATTACTATATTCTTAGTATTAATAAAGTTAATAGACCTATTTAGCTTACTACCCTTAAAAGTAATAGCAGCTAGAATAGCTATAAGCCTATATAAATTCGCTTATATTTTTTATTTTTATTAGTTTACTAGTATAGTATTATTAGAGTTCCTATAGTTTTTCAGCCTCTATTATAATATCTCTAACCTTTAAGATAAAGATATTAAGTTTCTCTATTTCTTTTTTTAAGCTAAACTATAAGTAGTAGAAATAGATAAAAGCTTCTCTTTTATTCTTATTAAATCTAAGTATACCTAGGTTCTAGTATAATACTAACTATTTAGCGTAATATTATATAAATAACTAGTATTCTCCTTATTATACCTCTTCGAGCTTCTACTTATATAACTTCTTTTATATTTCTAAGTTAATATATTATTAGTAAATAAATACAATAAAATTAGCTTAAGCAGGTTTATCCTCTAAACTAGCTTTATAGTTTCTCTATTCTATTTAGAACTAGGATACTAGTTTTATAAATACTTACTAGATCTATTAATTAACTATACTACTTAATTAGATCTAGTTTTTATCCTTAATAATAGTAATCTAGTTATTAACTTATTTAACTATAAACTCCTCTCCTATTATTCTATAATTATATAAAAATAACTTTTCTTAATCTTTAAATAGTTTAAATATTACTAAATACTTAACTAACTATTAAATAAAAACTAAAATCTACTCTTTATAAACCTCTTATTATTTTCATATCTACTTTTAGTATATTACTATTTAAAACTATATAGTTTCAAATACTTAGCTTATAATACTTACTAGATCTAGCTTAAGTAGGAATAGTAGCTATAATAATACTTAGGATTACTTATTAAATCTAAGTATTAGTTACTAAAAACCTAGTAACTACTTAACTCTTTAAAGTATAGTAGAAGTTACTCTATTTCTTCTTCTTATATTAGGAAATAAGTATTCTTTCCTATAGGATATATCCTATATAATATCCTCTAATAATTACCCCTCTTAATGTTCTTAATATACTATTAGTAAAAGCTTATATTAATATTAAGCTTTAAATTGTTTTAAATAGTATATAAGAAGTATTTCTCCTTAGGGTTATCTTCCCCTAAAGTAATTATCTTATTATTACTATTACTTTACTTATTTAATCCCTAGTAATAGTATAGTATAATAGTAATAGTATTACTATGCGTTTCTGCTAAGTTAAATACTAATTATTAAAGCTTATTAAAGCTTATATTAAGTCTATACCTATAAAGTAGCTATTCTCTATAATACTAATTACTACCCGATATCTTTACTTATACTAGTTACTTAAAAAATTAAGTAGAAATAATAGAATTATAAGAGTATAATTAAAGGCCTCGATTAAGAAAGGTTTAGATATATAAGTAAGGTCTATATTACTATATAGACTATTACTTAAAAGATCTGAGTTATAATCCTTCTACTAAAAACTCTTCTAGTACCTAGCTAGCTAATTACCAGGTATACTACATAATCCATTTACCATATCCTTATACATAGTAATAATTAGGGAAAACCTTATCAAAACTAAAACTTAATATACGAAACTAAAAATAACTATTAAAGTTATAAGATTAAAAATCTTTTTAAACCTCTTAAAAATAGAATAAAATAGAATACTTATAAAAACTAAGTATTCTATAACTTATTACTCTTCTATATGCTTTATAATAAAACTAAAATCTCCTCGAAATCTATATAACTACACCCAAAAAAAAACTATAGAATAAGTATAGAAATATCTAGCTATAACTATTATAACTAAAACTATTACTTTATTAAAATAAGTTTTAATAAAATTATCCTAAGTACTATAATTAATAAATAGCTTATAGATATTTAAAAAAAGATTATCTAGCTAACTTATAATTTACTATATTAAGTTAATAATATTAGGGACTATGTATTAATTAAGTAATACCTTAATATTAATATACTACTATAATACTAGTTACTAGATATTTTAGAATATTATAGTAATATAATTATAGAAGTTTTAAAAACTATCTAGTTATACTAGAAGTATTTATATCTATATAAGTATTATTAATAAGTTAGTTATACTTAATTAATATATTAAAACTATTTACTAATAAGAGTAAGCTAAGTCTTACTATACTTATATAGAAATTATAAGTTAACTTATATTAGTAGTAGAGAACTTTCGTATTAGTAGTATAAAATCTTATCTTAGGGGTAGGTAAAGCTTAGTAGGGATTTTAAGGTTATAGATATCGAAGTTATAATTCGAATAGAGTATTTGTAGTTAGTAGTAATTAAATATCTCGAGATATTCGAATCGTGTATAGCTATAAAGGCGTGAGGATATAAGGGTATAAGGTTATCGCGGAAAGAGTTATCAGTTATTTATTATTAGAAAAGTTAATATAAAGTAGGTATACTAGCTATAGTTATAAGGGGTTTAGCCCCGGATTAACTAGGGGCTAGCTATAGTAGTTAGTAGGGGGTAGGAAAGCTAAAGTTATACTTCAGGGGGTAACATATCTACTAATAATCGTAGTAGAAAGTAAGCTATTAGCCCCTCCTACTAATAAAACCTATAACTTTATAAAATAAAACTTTTATTAAAATAATATAGTTATAAATATATAAAACTATATAATATTATATTAAATCTATTAGGGGATTAGGGTATTAAAATATAAATTATATAGCTAGTTATAATTTCTACTTATCCTAGTAAGACTATTTTAGGAAATTAGTATAGACTTTATTATAAAATTACTAGAGAATATATATAGAAATAGTAATATATATAATACTATCCTAGTAATTATAAATAAGTTTATAAAATTCGTAATATTTATTCTAATAATAAAATAGATAATAGTTATAGAACTAGTAGTAATACTCTATAAAGAAATAGAATACTAGTTTAATACTCTAGAAAATATTATTAGTAATAAAGATAAATTCTTTACTAGTTAACTTTAATAAGAATTTATAGTAGAATAACTAATTAAAGAATAGTTATTAATAATATACTACTTATAGATAAATAATTAAATAGAATAAATATACTAGATATTAAAATATTATTTTAGAATATTTACTAGTAGTTTATTTATTATCTAAATAGTATAATTTAGGGAAATTATATTTATATATATAAATAATTAATATAGTATTACTAAATATTTACTAATAGAAAAACTATATAAGTTCTACTTAAGAATAATTAAATATATAACTAAGAAAAACCTAATAGTATAGGTTATTATAGAATAGGTTACTTATATTAGCTAGATATATTACTAAATAGTAGAATATTAGTAAATAGTAGTTGAAAATTAGGTAAAAATATATAACTCAAAATATTAATTACAAGTATATAATTAAGGAATAGTTATTAAGCTTTTAATAAAAAACTTTAAATTTAAATATAAGAAATTAATACTAAAATATATTAAAGTTTTAATTACTAAGAAAATAGGGGAATAGGTATAAAGAGTATATCTATTAGAATAATACTACTAGATATATAATATATTCCCTATTTCTTTACTAGAACTATAAATAAAATAGCGAAAAAACACTAATAACTAGGCTATTTTTCCTAAATCAGAAAATAACTCTATAGAATAAGAAATAGAGAATATTATAGCGAAACAAAGAAAAAGAAATAATAAATACTTCCTTATTAAATAAACTAAGTAGCTTATAGAATATAATATATAAAAGACTATAGCTAACCTGAGTAATATATAAGAAACTATTTAGAAATTCAAAAAATAGACAATTAAGTATTATAAAAAATAAGATAATTAGCTTATTATTAATATTAATAACTTTATAATTATATCCTAGAAGAAAAGAGGAAATAATTCTATTAATTATTTAGATAATATAAAAACTAATCTGAGGAATATATCCCTAGATTAGATATACTAGTATACTTTAGTAATAACTTAGTAAGAATATATATAATAGAAATAATTATTATACTTAAGGCTTAGGTATATTTTTATAAGAATATCCCTAACCCTTTTTTATAGGGATAGTAGGGATAATAAGTACTATTAATATAATAAGGATAAATACTAGTATTATAGTAAATATTACAAATATAGTAACTTATTAGGTAACTCTCTTAGTAATAGAAATTTTCCTTATAAAAATAGTTCTCTTAATTAGTATAGTTTTTCAGGGAAAAATAGACTTATAAATAGTAAGCTAGTAGTTAGTAGATATAGAAGTAATAAGAGTAAACTTAAAATTACTATGAGTTTTATACTTTTTAATAAGAGGCTTTTTATCTTCTTCTTTTTCCTCCTCCTTATCTTTACTTTTTTCTTCTTTATTCTTATTATTAGAAGAAAAATAATACTAGGAGTTTACTAAATAGATTTCAGAGGATAGGATATAATTAATAAGTATAGATAAGTTAGTATTACTAGTAGTAGAATAAAAAGCCTGCGAAAAGGTCTCTATAACTTTAGACTCTTTATTCTTATTATTATTATTATTATTATTATTACTCTTACTACTATTTTTAGAAAAATATAATAAATATAAAGTATAAGTTTAGTAAGGTATAGTAATATCAGAACTATAAAGAATAAGGTAATTACTAGTAATAATAATAGAATATACAAATATATTATATTCCGAATATTTAGTAATATAGTAGTAAAAGTTATTATTAAAATAAAGAAATATTATAATAGGATAAATCTTAATACTTTTAAGAACTAGGGTATAATAAAAATTATTGAGAAAATAAAGTAATATTTCTTCTAGAATATAAGTAAGACTATTATTCTAAAAATAAATAAGTTATATAGTATATAGATAATAAAATACTTTAGCTTTATCTTCTAAAGTATTAATCTATTTAATTAATTAGTAATAATAATATAATAAGTTTTTAACGACTTACAGTAAGAATATATATAAGATATAGGTATTTATAGATAGAAAATATTTTATAAGAAAATTTAATCTATAACTAGCTTCTTCTTTATTACCCTTTTAAAAAGATTATAAATAATCTTACTTACTTTATACTACTTTAATAATAGCTTAATAAGTATATAAAGGAACTTACTTTTATATTTAGGGGTTATTTCTTTTTATTTAAATATATAGTAATAAATTATAGTTTAGTTCTAGGTTACCTAAATAATACTATATAGCTTAAATGGAACTTAAAATATAAAATATTAATAATAAATAGCGAAAAGATAGCGAAAAGATAACTTATTCTATAATATTTCTATTTATTCTTTTTATAGAGAATACATTTCATCAAATAATTACTAATAATATAGAATAGCTTCTTAGTATTAAAGTAAAGCAAAAATAGATAGCTAAAATAAAGTAAATAGTTACTAAATTAAACCTAAAGAAAACCCTTATTAGTAATATTATTTCTATTATAAACGAAAGAATAAAGCATAGTAGTAATAGACATAATCTACGATATCTTTATAGAATATATAATATAATAACAATAAAAAAGAAGAGAAGAATAACAAAAAGAAGAAGTATATAGAGAAAAGAAGTAATAGTAAATTAAATAGTAAATATAAAGAAATATCTAGGAATAAGTATTATATAAATAAAAATGAAATAATAATAAAGTATATATAGAAGAGTATAGACAATACTTGTTAAGTATATAGCGAAATCTTATAGGGGACTATAGCAAATCTCGAAAAACTATTCTTAATAAATAAATACTATAAAATTAAAAGTATTAATACATTACCAGGATAATAGTAAGTATATTCATAAACAATAGAAAAAGCAGATAAAAACCTAATACTACTATTAGTAAAAATAAGTTCTATTATTCAGACTATAAAAAGTCAATAAAACGGATAATAGTATTACAATAATGTAATTACTAGTATTAAAGGAGGTATTATATATAATAAATAGTCAGCGATAAAATACAGGCTCTATAATAGATATCAGGAGTATATAACTATAGCCTTAGTGACTAAAGCTCTTAAAGGGGGGGATAGTAATAAAGATATAATAAATAGACTATATAATAAACCTAGTAACTAGCTAGTTAGGTACTAGAAAGGTTTTTAGTAAAAAGANTACTTTTACACCCTTATACTTTTATAGCTATATATAATTCGAATATCTTAAGATATTTAATTATTACTAACTATAAGTATTCTATTTGAATATTTATTATACTTTTAATATTTATAACTTTAATATCCCTATTATAGACTAAGCTTTACTTACCCCTAAAATAAGACTTTATACTATTAGTGTAAGAGTTTTCTACTACCAATATAAGCTAACTTATAATCTCTATATACGTATAGTAAGACTTAACTTATTCTTATTAGTAAATAATTTTATTATATTATTTAAATATAGCTAATATAGGAGGGGCTGATAGCTTGTTTTCTACTATAACTATTAGTAGATATATTGCCCCCTAAAGTATAACTTTAGTTTTCCTCCCCCCCCCTACTAACTACTATAGCTAGCCCCTAGTTAATCTAGGGCTAAACTTTTCGCGGCTATAATAGCTAGTATACCCGCCCCGCGTCAACCTTTTCAATAACAAACAACTAATAACTCCTTCCGCGATAACCTTATACTTTCACACTTTCACACCCTTACACCCTCATACCCTCATAGCTATATATAATTCAAATATCTCAAGATATTTAATTACTACTAACTATAGATACTCTATTTAAACATTTATTATAACCTCGATATTCGTAACCTTAATATCCCCATTATAGACTAAACCCTACTTNTTAATTACTACTAACTATAAGTATTCTATTCGAATATTTATTATAACTTTAATATCCGTAACTTTAATATCCCTACTAAACTTTACTTATTCCTAAGACGAGACTTTATACTACTAATACGAAAGTTCTCTACTACTAATATAAGCTAACTTATAATCTCTATATAAATATAGCGGGACTTAGCCTATTCTTATTAATAAATAAGTTTAATATTAAATATAGCTAATATATAAATAATACTTATATAGATATAGATATCTCTAGTATAGTAAAATAGTTTTTAAAACCCCTATAATTATAGTATTATAATATTCTAAAATATCTAGTAACTAGTATTATAGTAAAGTATTAATATTAGAGTATTATTTAATTAATACCTAGTATCTAATATTATTAGCTTAGTATAGTAACTTATAATATAGCTAGATAATTTTCTTTTGAATATCTGTAAATTACTTATTAATCATAGTATTCAGAATAATTTTATTAAAACCTAGTCTAATATACTAATAATTTTAATTAAAATAATTATAGCTAGATATTTTTATATTTATCTTATAGTTATCTTTTTATAGGTAACTATATAGATTTCGAGGAGGTTTTAGTATTATTATAAAAGTATAATTATAGAAGAGTAATAGATTATAGAATACTTAGCTTTTATATCTCGAAATAAGTACTCTATTTTATTCTATTTTTAAGAAATTTAAAAAAACTCTTAACTTTATAACCTTAGTAATTACTTTTAGCTTTATATATTAAACCCTAATCTCAATAAAACTCTCCCCATATAAACTATTACTACAAAATATTCTACTACTATAAAGTTAAATATCAGAACTAGAAATATAATTATCTATAATAATAAGTAATTTCATTACTATTTTAACTAATTATAAACCAGTATTAACATAAATACTATTACTAGGTAAAATTTATAGATAAATCTATATATAAAGTAAAAAGCTTAGATACTATTCTAGGTATAGAGTAAAAATAACTAAATAAAAACTATATAAAATTTTAAAAAGTAACTAAACCTTATTTATACTATCAAAATAACTTATAGGTTAATAAAGTATAAAAGTATATAGCTAAAAGCCTAGCAAGGGAAGGCGTAACAGTAAAAGGTAAATCTCCATAAATTATAAGACTTCAACTTAGTAGGCTAACTAGTAGTAGCCATAAGAGGGCTTTTATCCTATAGTAGCCTAAGGCTACCATATCACGTAATCCGTATACATATAGTAATCCGATCCTAGCTATCCCAGCTCTCTATACAAACTATAAAGCATATCCTTACAACTATCCCCCCCTCTAAAAACCTTAGGCCCCAAAGCCTGTAAACGCTATATAACTACTTTTTTTATCTTAAGAATAGTTCCGCCGGATATTTACTAACTATTTAGCAATTAACAATAAAAAGATTCATCCCATACATATATTAACACATAAGAGTCATTCATCCCACACATATATTAACATATAAAAGTCATCCCACACATATATTAACACATAAAGGTTATTCATCCCATATATATATTAATATATAAAACTCCCATTACTATATTAAGCAAATAGTACTTCCCATAAATATATTAACCCACGAGGTCTCCCACCCATCAACAAGGCTTTAGTATATTAACCAGGGATCTTTAAAGCTAAACCCAGGACATCTAACCCTTTCCCATATTAGTAACACTTCTACAAAGCTTCCTATTACTAATCAAACACATAAAGCTTCTCATAACTAATCAAGCTACCAAAACATCAGCATATATTCGCTAGTAAGCTCTTCTAAGCCTTCTTTACTATATAACCCCAGGCTCTACATAGCTCTAGGGACCTCTCAAGCCCTCAACAAAACACTTATAGTAAACCCTTATAGGGTAATAGGCAACTTACCTTCTAGGCATTTTTACTATACTATATAACCCTAGGCTCTATATAGCTCTAAGGGTTCTTCAGTAAGCCCTCAGTAACAAAACACTTATAGCAAACCCTTATAAAGTAGCCTAATCTCTAGCAAAAAACACAGAATTCATTATAGTAACAAGTAGCTATAATATAGCCTAACTTACTATATACTTTATACAAAAAGTAACCCTTAAAGTACTTTTCTAAGTATAACCTTTTTACTAGGGGGCTAGTATTAATCTCCCTATAGTGTTCAGGTACCGACCCCTTAGTAGTAGTACTCCTAATACTACTAACAAATACATCTTAAGGATCCTAAAAAGTTTCCCAGAAGTATTTAGCTACTAGAACTATTACCCTAAATACCTAATTATTAAACTTCTAGTATTATAAGTACTATTATAGCCTAACCTTAAAGTAATAGAAAAACGCAAAAGTATAAAACCTCGAAACCTCTAATTTAAGGGTACCTAGGGTTTTATAAATAGCCGACTATTTAGCATAAAACTTCAGTAAAGACTAGCCTTCATATTAAAGTATATAAAATATACTATAAAAGTATAACTCTTATAAAGTTGGATTAATTAACAAACGGCGAATAAATACTGTAAAATTAGCCTATATAAAATCTAGTAATAGTATATAACAATAATTATACTACTAGGTTTATAAGCTATATACTAGTTTAGATATAGCCTACTAAATCTTATATACTATAGAAGCCCCTAAGTGTAAAGAATAGCTATCTTAAATCACTATTAACTAATCCTCAATTTTATATAAAGTAGTACCTTTATAAAAGAAGCTATATAAATAATAAGGGGGCTTTAAGTAATCCCTATAATCGATAACAGTTTCGGGGATTAACAGCATAGGGGTCACTATAGGTTCGCTAGTAGACAACTAAGCTAATATTATCTCTATAAAAGAAGACTATTATTCGAAGAGGTATACAAATACTACTATAATTACTATATAAGGTTTAGGTGGCGTAGTAGAGGCTGTATATTCAGGCGATATAGTTGCCGTGTTTTCGGTAGAGTTTTCGGCAGAGTTTTCCGCCAAGCATTTAGTAACCATTCATTATAGAACTATTACTAAAATCCTAGCTTTACCCTGCTAGGAAATAGAAATTAAAGAATTATAAAAGTATATAGCTAAAAGCCTAGTAAGGGAAGGTATAATAGTAAAAAGTAGGTCTCCGTAGGTTATAAGACTTCAACTTAGTAGGCTAACTAGTAGTAACNAGCTATAAGAAAGCTTTTATCTTATAGTAGCCTAAAGCTACTATATCACGTAATCCGTATATATATAGTAATCCGATCCTAGCTATCCTAGCTCTCTATATAAGCTATAGGGTATATCTTTATATAAAGATAAACTTAAATACTATAGGGGATAAGAATAGTAAGGAAAATAGTATTAAAATTATATATTTTATATAAGAAATAGTAGAAAGTAATAATAGTAAAAAAGAAGTATATAGTAGTAGTAGTTATTATAGTAGTATAAACTTCCTAAGAAAACTAATTACTTTTCTTATAATTACTATAAATAACCTATCAAGTTTTAAACTTTATAATATTGTTTAAAGTATTAGTTTTAATATTAAAGATCTATATACTTAGAAGAATCTTAGTATTAGAAAATTTATTAAAAAAGTAGAAAGTCTCCTTATTAATTATCTATTATATTTTAGTATTATATATAAGTTTCTAGTAAGATAGCTAAAGAGGGCTTTTTTTTACCTCTTCAATAGTATACGGGATAGTATATCCTAGTAGAAGAATTTTTAATAATACTATAGTAATAAGAGGAGTAATAGTAATTAGGCTTTCTAAATTAATATAAATATTAGTAGCAAAGTAAACTTTTTTCTTATATAAGTAGAAGCTATAGGTTTCGTAATAATAACCTAGTAGCTTAATCATAGTAGAATAATAAAAATATCTTATAGTAGAAACTATAGGGGTATTAGGAAGCTCTATAGTTAGTAGATTAATATTAGGATTAAGATAATCTAACTTTTATTTCTAAATAATATCTATAAAGTTATTATTACTTTTATTATCTATAGTATTAATAATAGATTACTATTATATAGGAGTTAATAGAAGTAGGCTTTCTAGTAATAGAGTTATATATTCCGTAGTATAGGTATTATTAGTTTAATGTACTTCTAAGGTAATATCTTTCTTTAATAAGGAGTTTTCTGTAGTAGTATTTTGATCTAGGATCTAGTTAAGGTATTATATCTAAAAGTTAGGTTTATTGAATAGAATATTATAATTAGTATTAATACATTTAGTAATATCTCTAAGAAAGTATAAAATAGTTTTATTAGGACCTTTATAAAAGCGAATATCATAATAACAAAGAGCTTTTTTATATTAAAGATATAAATATAATAGATATAACTATATAAAGAGTTATAGTTAACGAGAAAGCCTTTTATAATATATATTTCTATCTTAGTTATACAAAGAAAGCGCTTACTTCTCTTTTTATAAATATAAGTAATATATCTGAATATTTAGATATACTTAATACGTAGAAACTTACGATTCTTAGCTAGGTTTAACTCTTTTATTATAATTTTATAAGGGCTAAGTTTACCTTTATTAACTTATAGTAAGAAGTTAAGGATCTAAATAGTAATATTAAAAGTGTAATCCTAAAGTTCCTCAAATAGACTATTATCGATAAGTATTATATATACTGCTGTAATAATAGTATAGCTAATATATTTAATTACTCTATTTATAAATAGTATATAAGTAGTAATAGGGTTAAGCTAAGTACTTATAAAATAGGGGTTTCTTAGTACTTTCTTGAGTTCTAGAGTATTATTATAAACCTAACTTTTTTTAGTTAATATAGTTATATTAGTAAAAGTAT
>RYZW01001730.1:2754-12859 GCA_004367215.1 Colletotrichum trifolii | reverse complement strand
AAAACCCCTGAAAAATAATAAATAGCTCTAATACTAGTATTTAAGGTATCCTAGTAAAAAGCCTCTAAACTACTTTATCTCTATTATATAAAATATTTGGATTACCAATAACTACTCAAAACGTAATAAATACCAGCTTACTTAAGAAACGTATAAAATATATAGTATTAGTAAAGCTAAATAAAAGATTCGCTATATAGAATACGAGAATACTATATACTACTCCCAGGGAACGTATTACTTTTGATTTTTATCCCTATTACTAAAACTATAGTAATTATACTTCTACTTTGATATTTATAAGTCAAGCTACTAACTACTTTTAGGATTTATATTTTATTAACTATACTAGAACTATAATAACTAGAATATTCGAGAATTTTATAGTACTCCTTAAATACTAGTATAGTATTAATATTAAGGTTTTCGAATATAATAATGAAATCCCTAAGTACAAAAAGTCAAAATCAAACCTTACTTCTCGAGGTATATACCTCAAGTTATCTACTTTATATACCTAGAGCTAAAACAGGAGTATTAAATATATTAGAGTTATTATTAAAGCTTATATGAGAGCTATAAAATAAAGTAAAAAGTTACTTTACGATTTCTAGCCTAAAACCCTATAAACTATAGTATTTCTTTATAACTAAATATTAATATACTTTTTGAACTAGTAAATACTATACTAGAAACTTTATAAAACTACTTAAAAGAATAATACTATAAAACTAGACTTAGTTTACTTTTCTACTTATAATTATAAATGTTTTATTTCGACTATAAATATAAAGTTAAAATATAACTAACTAGTATACCTCGAGAAGTATACTTTTATTAGCTTTTTAGTTAGCTATACTTTAACTAACTAGTACTAGGTATAAAACCTACTCTAAGATAAAATTATTATAACTTATAATATCTCTTTTAATGAAATACTTTTCTTTAATAGAAATTTAACCTTTCTATAAAGTAACTTTAAATAGTTTAATTCTAATTAAATTACTTAATAATTATAAGAGTAAATAATTATAGTAGAACTACTTAAAATTAACTTACTTATTTATTTAAGTTTAAGTAAGAAGTTTAATAAAGTAGTTAATATAATAAGAAGTAACTATAGTAGTTTAAAGTCTTATATCTATATAGTAGTTATTTCTAAATTTTATAAAATATTTAAAACTATAAAGTTCGTATTAATAACCCTTCTAGAATTACTTATTATATTCTTCTATAATCTTATTTATATAGATAAAACTATAAAGAAATAAGAAGTTTAGATATCACTAGAAAAGGTTAAGTATAAGGGATAGATAAAATACTATATTATAATAGAAAGATCTTTATTTAAAACTCCTTTTTTAGCTAGTACTTTTCAGTTATTTTAAGATATTCCAAAATAATCCTATTTATAACTATAAAATTATATAAATAGTTAACTAGAAGAAGTCTTAGAAGTTTAATTTTCTTAGAAATTCCAAAATATAACTATTAGGATTTTTAATAATAAACTTTAGCTATAAAGTAAATTAGATATTAGGAAATACTTAAAATACGGGAAAATAGAAACTTTTACTCTAAAGATCCTATAGTAGAAACTATTATTATTACTTATATCTTACTTAGTAGTATTTATTTATCTATATACTAAAGTAATAGTAGCAATTAAAAAAACTTATTTTAAGAATTATATTAAATCTTAATCCTAAAATAAAATTAGTAAAACTCTTATAAGAAATTGAAAAATTCTAAAGTATTACTAGGTTTATATTTATAAATTTAATAAGTATAAATACTTCTTAAAAATTAAAACTTACTTTATTATTTATAGAAATTAATAACTTTAAGATAATTATAAGACTTATATAGTAATTCTAATAAGTATATTATTTCGAATCTTTATAGTAATTACTAACTATTTTAATCTCAAACTACTCTAATATAATATAATTAATATATTTATATATATAGTACTTAATAAGATTATTTATATAGAAATACTACTAGGTTATTAAATATTAAATAAGATCTATTATTTAAATAAAGTATTATATAGCTTTTAGAGGCTTCCCTTTTTCTAATAATACTACTTAGAAGTAAGTTTTAAGTATTTTAGTTTCAAATTTACTATAGAAGAGTTTTATTACTAACTTAAAAGGTATATTATCTTCTTTTTCTATATTAATAATTACATATTTTCCTTCCCCTTATAAAATATATCTAAAACACTTATATTATTAGTAGATCTCTAAAAATAGTATTATTTTAAAAGAAATAAAAACTTATAGTAATTTCTCGGTATTAAAATCATTCGAGATCAAGTAATATAATAGTTATAGCTCTCATAAGTAGTATATATCAAAAAGCTCCTCAAGTATTTTATATAATATATATAATATATTAAATAATTTAAAGTTCCTCTAAAACCTAATAAACTTTTCTTATAATATAATTAAACCTCTTATATAGAAATCAAGTACTACTAATAAAAATATTAACTTTATTAATTATACTACTATTATAACAAGACTAGATATTACCTATATAATAAGCTAATTATTACGTTTTAACTAAAACTTTTTAGATAATTATTATATTAAAGCTAAATAAATAATATAATACTTTAGTAAGATAAAAAACTTCTACTTCGAGTTTAGGTATAAAGCTAGTAATCTATTTAATAATTTTATTATTACTATAGATATTAGCTTTATAGATAAGAGTAATAATCAAAAACACTCTTAAATATATATTATATATCTCTTTAGAAACCTAATAATATAGTAAACTAATAAACAAAATACTATTACTATTTTAATAACTAAAATAGAGCTTTTAGTATTATCTTAAACTACTTAAGAAACTATTTTTACTAGCTATTTTATTACTATACTTCTAATAAACCTCTTAATAAATATATTTAATAAAAGTAAAATATATAAACCTTACCTAGCTATCTAAATCTAGTATAATAACTAGTTAATAATATACCTAATAATAGCTAAAATAATTTTTTAACTATATATAAAATTAGAATATATAGATATCTATAACTATTAGCTATATTAAAAAACCTAGTAAAAATACTTTAAGATTAAATTTATACCCTTAGGAGACTTTATAGCTAATAACTTTATAAAGTTTCTCTAAAATTACTAGTTTAGTACTTTTATTACTTAAATTAATATAATAGACTAGTTAAGATACCTAGAATTATAGCGAAAAGAGGAACCTTAAGATATTAGGAATACTAGAAACCTTATATTTGAAATACCTCCTAATAAATAAGAAATACCTAAATAACCTAAAAATAGTACTACTTTTCCTACTATAGGAATAGAAGTTTAATAAAAATAATAGGATTATTTAGAAAACTTCTTATAAGATATAAATAAAGTATTAATAGTATTATTCAAAAAGCTAGCTTATAAGTAAAGCCCTCAAAGCTAGAGGGGTATATTAGGAATAATATACTTAAGTAGTAGAGTTTTCGCTAGAAGAACCTTAGCCGTGGCGCCGTCTCTACTAAGCCTCGCCCTATTTAAACTACTCGAAATAAGACCTCACGCGTTACGCTTAGCTATATTTAATTACACATAATATACAGCGGATTTTACCCCCTAATTACATACAACAAATATAGTTATATAATTAATAGTTATCTAATAATATAACTACTAGTATAAAGTCTACTTATCTACTAGCTAATTAATACACCTTAGCTATTTTATACCCCTATTTCTATTTAAATATAATATTTTTTTATTTTTCTAAATTTACCTAATTATTAAAAACCTCTAAAGAGGGAAAAAGGTATTTCTATATCTATATCTTCTAAAGTAAAAAAATAAATAACTAAACTATTTTCCTATTTATTAAAAAGTAGTTAATTAGTATAAATATAGAAATAAAAGAAAATATAAATAATTAATTAAATAATAAAAGAAAAAAGAAATAAAGAATTTAATATTATTTTACTTATTTATTTAGATATAATATATTAGATTAATTAGAATATTTATTACTAATATAATAACTTTTATATAACTATACTATATCTTTTTAGATATATTTTATTCTAATTAAATCTAGGTAAGGGATTTGGTTACTTTTGCTTTGTACCTAGAATAGTATCTAAGCTCTTTACCTTATATATAGATTTAACTATGAATTTTACTTGATAATAGTATTTATACTAATATTAACTTATAACTAGTTAAAACGGTAATAAAATTGCTTATTATTATAGATAATTATACCCCTAGTTCTAATAATTAACCCTATAGTNTTCCGATATTTAACCTTATAATAGTAGAAGACCTTATAGTAATAGTTAGGGAGAGCTTTATCGAGACTAGGGTTTAATGTATAAGGCTAAAAGTAACTATTAAGGTTATAGGGTTAAGAACCTTTTTGAATTTCTTAAAGATAGAGTAAAATAGAATACTTATAAGAACTAGGTATTCTATAACCTATTACTCTTCTATATCTAAACTATCTTTAGTAAAGTCTAGTAGCTAGAATAGTAGTATACTATACTTTTATAATAGAACTGAAATCTCCTCGAAATCTATATAGTTATTTATAAAAAAAGAACTATAGAATAGGTATAGAAATATCTAGTTATAACTATTATAACTAAGGCTATTATTTTATTAAAATAGGTTTTAATAAAATTATCCTAAGTATTATAATTAATAAGTAATTTATAGATATTTAAAAGAAAATTATCTAGCTAACTTATAACTTACTATACTAAGCTAATAATATTAGGGACTAGGTATTAATTAAGTAATACTTTAATATTAATATACTACTATAATACTAGTTATTAGATATTTTAGAATATTATAGTAATATAATTATAGAGGTTTTAAAAGCTATCTAGCTATACTAGAAGTATTTGTATTTATATAAGTATTATTTATAAGTTAGCTATATTTAATTAATATATTAAAATTGTTTACTAATAAGAGTAAGCTGGGTCCTACTACGCTTATATAGAAATCGTAAGTTAGCTTATATTAGTAGTGGAGAACTTTTATATTAGTAGTATAAAGTCTCGTCTTAGGGGTAGGTAAGGCTTAGTTTATAATAGGGGATATTAAAGTTATAGATATTGAGGTTATGATTTAAATAGAATGCTTGTAATTAGTAGTAATTAAATATCTCGAGATATTTAAATTGTATATTAACGGCTATAAAAGCGTGAGGGCGTGAGGGTATAAGGTTGTTATAGAAGGAGTTATTAGTTATTTGTTGTTGAAAAGGTTAACGCGGGGCGGGTATACTAGCTGCTATAGCTGCGAGGGGTTTGGCCCTGGATTAACTAGGGGCTAGCTATAGTAGTTAGTAGGGGGGGGGCGGGAGGGCTGAAGTTATACTTCAGGGGGTAATATATCTACTAATAGTTATAGTAGAAAGCGAGCTATTGGCCCCTCCCCTAGGTAAGGGATTTCTATTATTAAATATTTAATTTATAGTAATAGTTTTTTTAGTATTTTGAAATTTTTAGCTTTTTTAGATATAATTACGTAGATATTGTTCGTATTAATAGTAATATAGTTAACTAATTTAGTAGTTTTAGTAATTTCTAATTAGTAAAGTAGGAAATACTTAAATAATTTATTTATAATAAAATAAATACGTTTAGGAGAGTTTATTAGATTAATTCTTAAACTAATTAGTTAAGTAGGATTGAATGTAACTTTTTAGTTTCTAATATTAACTAATTTAACTAGTGTTTTTTTGATTGAGATATCAGGTATTTATTTAATATAGTAGCTAGTCTCTTTTTTACTAAAGTAGAAGGGGTTTTTAAATATAAACTCTAGTTAGCTAGTATTCTAATAAGTTAATTAGTAGTTCCTAATTAATATTTATTTCTTAACTTTTTCTTTTATTAAGATATAAGAAGAAATATTAAATTTGTTTCTTTTTCTAGAATAAGTATAATTAGTCTATTTATTTATAGGTTTCTTCTTTTCTATTAACTTTAGTTTACTAGGTAAACTAGTAAGTATTAAAGTTAAGTATTATTTTAATTTATAGAAATCTTCCAAGGTTTTAGTTCAAAGTATAGATAGAATCCTATCTAAATCATAAGTTTAATTATAGAAGAAGTTAGAAATAAGTAGATTTCTTATTATATTTAGTATTTTAAAGAATAATAGTATTATCTACTAAATATTTTTACTTCTTAAGTTATTTATATAATAAGGTATCTTATTAGGAGTTTTATTGATTTTATTAGTATTTATTATAATAAGGTTTAAGTTAATAAATTAGTTAATATTAGACTCTAATAAGTTTTCCCTATAGATAAATTTTGTAGTATTAGCTTTATTTTCTAATTTATTATTATTAATATCTAAAGTAGTAATATATTTAGTATCTTTACTTTTTTCTAATTTATAATATTAGTGAACTGTTTGTCGTTATTTTTACTAAATAAAATACTTATTAGTATTTTGGGTACTAGTTTCTTATTATTTAGGATATTTTTTAAAAGACTTTCTTAATAGGGGTAAGTAATCTTCTATATCTAGTAGGAGTCTAGTATAGTCTAGGTTTATAATAAATATAATATATAAGTCTTTTTTATCTAGTTAATTTCCTAATATTAGTATATAGGTAGTCTAGTAAGTAGTTATAATAATAACTTAGGTATTTATATTCCTATATAAGTAATTACTAAAATAACTTCTAATATAATATATTATTCTCTAGAACTAGTAGTCTAGTACTTTTTTAGTAATTTCTAATATATCTAGTATATTTTTATATAGTATTTTCCTTAAATAAATAATAGTTAACTTTGCCTAGATAGTAAGTTAGTCTTATTATATATCTTATTTTATTTTAGTAGAAAAAATACTAGTTCTTAACCAGTTATTAGTATTAAAGAATTAATTAGTAAAAATCTAAACTAATATTTATTCTATTAGTTTTTTTAGCTTAAAATAGATATTATTATATTTATTTATCTAAGGATTCTTATACTTTATAGCTAGAACTTTAGGGTTAATTATTTTAAAAAAGGATTTTTTATTATTTCAATAGAAGAATTAATAAGTATGAAGTTAATAAAAGCTATTAAATATATATATTTGAAAAATAGAAGAAAAGTAATTAGAGGAGTAAATATAAATATAATAAGTAGTATAAGTATTAGTTATCTTACTTAAGTAGATTTTTAAGTAATTAGGGATATTTGAAGATAAGAAGATAAATAAATAGTAGTAACTAGTATTAAATAGTAATATATAATAGTAAAGATTTTAGTTTCCAGTTAACTAAATAAAAAGAATTAAGAAATAATAAATATTACAGATTAGTAATATTAATAGAAAGTATTTTCTAGTTTATTTTTTCTAAAACTAAGAATAAGAGTATTTATAGGTTTTTATACTAAGTTATATATTAGAATATATTTTAATAGTAGTAAATTAATAATATTAATTCTTTATTAATTTACTTATCTAATAACTATTATTTAGTAATATCTGTATTTTTAAGTAGTTAATAAAAAAGTAGTATTAGGTCTAAACTAGTTTATAAGTATCTAGTTTTTTGTTAAACGACTTTTAAATAATTCTAATAATAAAAATATAGAATAGGTAAATTATCTAGTTATTTAAGTTAGTAAGTAACTCTACTGATATATTTCTTTATTGTAAAAGGCTTTTTTACTAAAATTTAAATTTAAGTAGTTTTCTTTCTTATATTAATATTATAAAATCTCTATTTTTAAATAGTAGGTAAGTTCATTAATTATATTTCGCGTTTCTTATTTTATTTATAATTAACTTTACTTTAACTATTCTAGATTTATAATTGTCTAATATATTTAAATAGTTAATAATTATATTATTTAGTATTTTGTTATTTAGAGGTATCTATTTGTTTAGTAATAGTAATAAGTAGTTAGGTAGTGATAATTCGGATAAACTAAAGAAAATTTCTTCTAGTAAAAAACTTAATAATTAGATTAATTAGTTATTAGTAATTACAAGAATATTAAGTAATTATAAATTTCATTTTTCTAGTCAAAATGTTTTATTTAGTATTATTTTAGTAATTATATCTAATATAATATCTATATGTATTTTAATTATACTAATAGATTTATGAGATTTAGTTAGAGCTGGGATAATATGAATATTCTATTTATATATTGAATATTTAAATAATACTAATATGAATATTTTTCTAGTATTTGGGTAAATAGTTCTAAATAAAGAATTAAGTAAATTTATCTATTTAACTAAATAGTCTATTATTTTGGATATTAAAGTTGAGAAGATTAGTTTTATTTAATAAAAGTAATTAAAGTAATTTATCTTTATAAAGATATATAAATATTTTCTAGATAAATATAGGAAAAGACTAAGGTAGTTAATTCTAATAATTTAGAAAGATTCTAAGATAGGAAATATTTAGTTTAGATAAGGTATTTTATATTAACTCTATAAAGTATATAGTTAATAATTTCTAATAAACTTAGTAATATCTTTTAATACTCTTAGCGATTAAACCTAATAGGATGACTATTAAATAGTTAGACCTAGTCTAAAGTATTTAGTATTATTATATATTTAATAAATAGTATTTATTATTTTACTTATAATTAGGTATTTCTACTAGTAATTCCTAAATTAGTTAATTAGGTATTTGTTTTATATAGTATATATTTAATATTTGTATTTTAATTTTTCTATGTTATACAAGGTAGTGTTTTCTAAGTAAGTATTATTAATTAAGAATATATAGATTTCTAAGTACTATAAGTCAGTTAACTATTTTTCTATTAAAGGTATTTTATTAAAAGTTTCTTTTATTTATATAGCTAAATATAAAAATAATAATAAATTGTTAATAATATCTTCTAATATATCTTAAAAGTAATTAGTATTATTTTATTTAAGTAGTAGGATAATTTTATACAAGTTAATTATAAGGCTAGTTATTCTATATTAGAGATTAAGAATAGTTTTAAGTGATTTACTTATTATTTTAGTATTTAAGTAGAGAAATAGAAGTTTTATTTAAGAGTTTTGTATACTTATTAGTACTATTTGTCTATATCTAATTAATTTTATTATTAATATTTCTAAACTATTTAAGCTAGTTTAATAAATAGTTATATAAACGGAAAATTGTTTAGGAGATTATATCTATTACTAAGTTTTAGTTACTAGTAATATATTTAATTAAGATATTTAGGAGTTTTAGTTTTACTACTTAATATATATAAATATTTCTATAGTTACCTGAGGAAAAGAACTAGGTTAGTAATTTATAATTTAAAAGAATAGTTAAAAGGTTTTCTATCTAAAAGAGATAAAAGTATTAGTAGTAGAATTTAATAATTACTAGAAGCTTTTTCTTATATATTCTATAGTTCTATTATATTTTAGTAAATAAAAAGAAGGTATAGAGAATAGACATTAGAATACTTTTCTAAACTTATATAATTTCATTACTTTTACTCTATACCTAGAATAATATCTAAGCTTTTTACTCTATATATAGATTTATCTATAAATTTTACCTAGTAATAGTATTTATACTAATACTAGCTTATAACTAGTTAAAATAGTAATGAAAATACTTATTNTATTATTATAGATAATTATACTTCTAGTTCTAATATTTAACCCTATAGTAATAGAAGACCTCGTAGTAATAGTTAGGGAAAACTTTATTAAAACTAACTAAGGCTTAATATATATAGCTAAAAGTAACTACTAAGGTTATAGGGTTAAGAACTTTTTTAAATTTCTTAAAGATAGAATAAAACAGAATACCTATTTCGAGATATAAGAGCTAGGTATTCCGTGATCTATTACTTTTCTATAACTAAACTATCTTTAGTATAGCTTAGAAGCTAGAGTAGTAGTATACTATACTTTTATAATAGAATCGAAATCTCCTTGAAATCTATATAGCTATACGTAAAAAGATAACTATAAGATAAGTATAGAGATATCAAGCTATAACTATTATAATTAAGGCTATTAGTATATTAGACTAGGTTTTAATAAAATTATTCCGAATACTATAATTAAAAAGTAGCTTATAGATATTTAAAAGAAAATTATCT
>RYZW01001729.1:3425-17794 GCA_004367215.1 Colletotrichum trifolii | reverse complement strand
AGTCTTAGGGATCCTAGTTCTCCCCTAGTTCTCTAGTTATAAAGAAGGTTTCTATTACTTACTAAACCCTAGGGTTTAAATAGGAGTAAATTAGGTACTATTTTTGCTTATCTGTTTTAAAGAAGTCCTGATTAATCTTTAATTTTCCCCTTATCTAGTAGGCCTAAATGCTGTACTTTTTCTTTTTATTTAAGAACTTATTAGGGAGGGGGAGGGGTTTCTTTTAAGGGGTAGAAGCTATATAGGTGGATTCTGGGGAAGTAGTAGTAGTATTGGGGGAAGGTTCTGACTCCTTTTCTGCTAACCTAGTGGTTAGTACTGTAATCCTTTCGTGGAGTAAAGTAATAGCTATATTTAGATGTTGTTGTAGTAATTCTTCTATAGTAGTACTAGCTATAGGGGTTTTTTAGGGGGTATTAGTTCCTTTTATCTTATAATAATAGTTAGCTTTAGTGCTTAGTTATAAGTTTTTATTAGGAGCTATATTTTATTAATGGTATCTTAGGGATTATAGTTAGTAGGGAGTAGTACTTTACTTTAGTTTTTCTATTTGATAGGGAGCTGTGTTTAATTTAATATCTCTTATACTTAGGAGTAGTGTTTTATTAATTAGTGTTTTTTCTTAACTGGTAAAGAGCTGTATTTAATTTAGTATTACTTGTATAGGGGATAAATCTAAGTTCTAAATATATNAGTATTACCTATATAAAAGATAAATCTAAGTTCTAAATATATAAAAGGCTAGGCCTAGGCTATAATTTAGTTATAGGGAGTATAAATACTATTTATTTAGAACTAAAGAGTAAAAGAGAGGTTTTTGTAAAAGGTGTGAAAAGTCTACTTAAGGGTAGTACTGGGGGCTTACTAGTGGCCTACTAGTACTTGACTTCTTAGGTATGGTTGTCGGGACTCGGGTAGAGCTGGAGTTAACTAGCTAGGCGTAGCCTGTAATATAGAGATTCTATAGTAGGTATTATATAATACTATTTATTAGATAGTGGTTTAAGTATATAAAGTACTATAATCTAATTTTATTTTTATAACTTATATTATTAATTTTATTTAGAGCTTTTTAGCTATAAAGTTATATTTAGTTATGGTAAAGGTTTTTAATCTAATTAAGTTTATATTTCTCTCTAGGACTTTTGAAAAGTAATTGTATTTAGTAATTAGTCTTTACCTTATAAATTCTTTAGATAATATTAGAGCTAAGGATTTATTTAAATAGAGGAAATCTGATATAATAATAATATAACTGATTAATATAATAAGTAATAAGGGAAAGGCTTATAGTTTGCTCTCTACTATAATTATTAGTAGATATATAATACTTTAAAGTATAACGTTAGCTTTCCTACTTTCCTACTAACTACTATAACTAGCTCCTAGTTAATCTAAAACTAAATCTTTTATAACTATAATTAGTATATCTACTCTTTATTAACTTTATTATAGAGAATAAATAACTAATGACTCTTTCTATAATCACTTTTTACTCTTATACTTTTAAATCTTTATACTTTTAATATAACTACTATTAATATATAATTTTAATATCTTAAGATATTTTATTATTTCTCATTATAGATACTCTATTTGAATCTTCATTATAACCTTAATATCTAAAGCCTTAATATTTTAATTAAACTCTACTTTCTACTTAATATAGTAGTTTAACGTCTAGCTAGCTTTTACTATTTTATAGTAAAAGTAATGGGTTCGAATCTAATAGTAAGTAATTATAACTATTATTCCTACTAGTTATATAAACTATATAGTAACTACTACTAATTATTAGCTCTTATAACTAGTTATTAATAGCTAGTAACTATTAATAGTTAGTAATAAGCGTTACTAGCTAGCTAGTATCTAGTATTATATGGCTATAATCGTCTATTAAATAACTATAATAGATATAGGCTCATATATATTTTCTATTTACTAGCTATTATAAACATTAACTATATATTATTACTTAAACTTTCTTCTATTTAAACGATTCCTTAGCCCTAGTATTATCTATAAAATATATAAAAAAGAATTTACTATTAAGTATAGTTTTCTTTAAACAGTTTCTAAGAAATATATAACTTTAAATAAATCAAAAACCTTTAATATAACTATATATATTATTAATCTCCATTTAATTATAAAGTAAGAGTTTATATTACTAATATAAAGATTTCTACTAGTAATATAAATTAGACTATAATCTCTATATAAATATAATAAGACTTAGTCTCTTCTTATTAATAACTTATCTTAACATATTAATTAAATATAACTAATATATAAATAATACTTATATAAATATAAATATTTCTAATATAACTAGATAGTTTTGAAAACTTTTATAATTATATATATTTATTAGTGGATATATTGCCCCCTAAAGTACAACTTCAGCCCTCCTCCCCCCCTACTAACTACTATAGCTAGCCCTTAGTTAATCTAGAACTAAACCCCTTATAGTTATAGTAGCTAGTATACTTACCCTATATTAACCTTTTCAATAATAAATAACTAGTAAGTCCTTCTATAACAACGTTATACCTTTATACCGTTATACCCTTATAGCTATATATGATTTAAATATCTTAAGATATTTAATTACTACTAGTTATAAGTACTCTATTTTAATATTAATTATCACCCTAATATCTATAACTTTAATATCCTCTAAACTAAACTCTACTTACCTTTAAAACGAGACTTTATATTACTAACACGAAAATTCTCTACTACTAATATGAACTAACTTATAATTTCTATGTAAGTATGATAAGACTTAGCCTACTCTTATTAGTAAATAATCTTAATATATGAATTAATTATAACTAACTATAAATAATACTTATATAGATATAGATATTTCTAATATAGCTAAATAGCTTTCAAAACGTCTATAATTATATTACTATAATATTCTAAAATATCTAGTAATTAGTTTTATAGTAATATATTAATATTAAGGTATTACTTAATTAATACCTAGTCCCTAATATTATTAGCTTAATATAGTAAATTATAAGTTAGCTAATTAATTCTATTTTTAATATCTATAAACTACTTCTTAATTATAATACTTGAGATAATTTTATTAAAATCTATTTTAATAAAATAATAGTTTTAGTTATAACAGTTATAGCTAGATATCTCTATACCTATTCTATATTTCTTTTTTTATAGGTAGCTATGTAGATTTCGAGGAGATTTTAGTTCTATTATAAAAATATAGATATAGAAGAATAATATATTACAGAATACCTAGCTCTTATAAGTATTCTATTTTATTCTATCTCCAAGAGGTTCATGAAAGTTCTTAACTTTATAACCTTAATAGTTATTTTTAGCTATATATATTAAACCCTAGTTTTAATAAAGCTCTCCCTATATAAACTATTACTACGAAGTCTTCTATTACTATAAAGTTAAATATTAGAACTAGGGGTATAATTATCTATAATAATAAGTAATTTTATTACTATTCTAACTAGTAATAAGCTAGTATTAGTATAAATACTATTATTGGGTAAAATGTATAGTTAAATTTATATATAAGATAAAGAACTTAGATACTATTCTAAGTATAGAGCAAAAATAACCAAATAACTAATATATAAAAATTACTTATATAGATATAAATATTCTTAATCCTACTTAATATAGTAATTTAATATCTAGCTAACTTTTACTATTCAATAGTAAGAATAGTAAATTCGAATCCTATAATAAGTAAACATAACTAGTATTCATTCTAGTTATATAAACTAAGTATAGTAACTACTACTAACTATTAGCTTTTACTAATACCTATTAATAACTAATAACTATTGATAATTAGCAACAAGTTCTACTAGCTAGCTAGTATAAGTATTACGTAACTAACTATCATTTTTAAGAAGTAACTATAATAGATAGATATAAACCTATATATACTTTCTATTTATTAACTATTATATTAATCAATGGAAAAGGCTAATAGCTCGCTCTCTATTGCCTCTCTATTGCGACTATCAGTAGATAGATTACCCCCTAAAGTATAACTTTAGCTTTCTTACCCCCCTACTAACTATTATACCTAGCCTCTAGTTAATCTAAAGCTAAACCCTTTATAGCTATAACTAGTATACTTACCCTATATTAACCCTTTTGATAATAAATAACTAATAACTCCTTCTATAATAACCTTATACCCTTATATTCTTATACCTTTATAGCTATTATAAATAGCTATATAGATTTTAAGAAGATTTCAGTTCTATCGTAAAGGATACAGAAGAATGATAGATTATAGAATACCTGGTTCTTAGTATTCTATTTTACTCTATTTTTAAGAAGTTTATAAAAGTCCTTAACTTTATAATTTTAGTAGTTATTTTTAGTCATATATACTAAGCTTTAACTCAGATAAAGCTTTTTCTATATAGAATATTACTATAAGGTTTTCTATTACTATAAAGTTAAATATTAAAACTAGAAGTATAATTATCTATAATAATAAGTAATTTTATTACTATGTTAAGTAATTTAAAGTAGAATAATTAGTATCTTTTAGAGTAATCTTTATTCTATAGTTAATAGTATAACTACGAAGTATCTTATAGATCTAAATAGTAGTATTATCTAGAAACATAACTAACTTAAATTAGTTCACCCTATTTTTCTAATAGAAAAACTATATACTCTTTATAAATTTACTTAAAAGAAATATATTAAGATTAGAAATATATTCTCCAATTACTATACCTAAAATAAAAAAGGCTTTTCCTTGGTAAATTTAGTATGATATAGTATAATATAATATATTAATAATATAAATAGTTAATAATTTAAATTTCTTTTAGAAATATATATTAACAACTATATATTCTTCTTCTTCTAATTATGTTAATAGTTAAGTATTAAATAATACTTTAAATTAAGAATTCTTTATACATCTTAAGACTATTCCTAAAGACTTCTTAGGTATATTTTATAATTAAGATACTTTAGTTACTTTTACTCTATACCTATAATAATATCTAAACTCTTTACCCTATATATAGATTTAACTATAAGTTTTACCTAATAACAGTATTCATACTAATACTAGCTCGTAACTAGTTAAAATAGTAATTTAAACTCTTTACCCTATATATAGATTTAACTATAAGTTTTACCCGATAATAGTATTTATACTAATACTAGCTTATAACTAGTAAAAATAGTATTAGAATTACCTATTATTATAGATAGTTATATCCCTAGTTCCGATATTTAACCCTATAATAATAGACGTCCTTATAGTAATAATTAAGGAAAGCTTTATCTAGACTAAGGTTTAGTATATATAATAAAAAGACTACTAAAGTTATAAAGTTAAGAACCTTTATAAACCTTTTAAAGGTAGAATAACATAAAGTACTAAAAGCTAAGTATTCTGTAATCTATTACTCTTCTATATCTATACTTACATAATAGAACTAAAATTTCCTCGAAATCTATATAGCTACTTATAAAAGAAAATTATAAGATAAGTATAGAAATATCTAGCTATAACTATTATAACTAAAACTATTACTTTATTAAAATAATTCTTAATAAATTTATCCTAAATATTATAATTAATAAATAACTTATAAATATTTAAAAGAAGATTGTCTAGCTAACCTATAACTTACTATACTAAGCTAATAATATTAGGGACTAGGTATTAATTAGGTAATATTTTAATATTAATATACTACTATAATACTAGTTACTAGATATTTTAGAGTATTATAGTAATATAATTATAGAGGTTTTAAAAACTATCTAGCTATACTAAGAATATTTATATCTATATAAGTATTATTTATAAGTTAGTTATATTTAATTAATATATTAAGATTATTTACTAATAAAAGTAAACTAAGTCTTATTATATTTATATAGAAATTATAAGTTAACTTATATTAGTAGTAGACAACCTTTATATTAGTAATATAATCTTTTATTTTAGGGGTAAGTAAAGCTTAGTCTAGAAACCGTTAAAATTATAGATATCGAAATTATAAGAAATATTTGAATAGAGTACGTATAGTTAGTAGTAATTTAATATCTCGAGATATTTGAATTATATCTAGCTATAAAAGCGTAAAGTTATAAAGATATAAAGTTATTATAGAAGGAGTTACTAGTTATTTATTATTAAAAGGTTAACGCGAGGCAAGTATACTAGCTATTGTAGCTGCTAAAAGTTTAGCTTTAGATTAACTAGAAACTAGTTATAGTAATTAGCAGAGGGATAGGAAAGCTAAAATCGTACTTTAGGGGGTAATATATCTACTAATAGTTATAGTAGAAAGTAAACTATTAACTCTTCCCTATAAATAATATAATACAATAATCTACATAGTTATTTAGAAAAGACTTAAAAGATATTAATAAAAAGTATAGCTAGAGAAAATCATATTAAAATTTACTTATTATATATACTATTTCTATAAGACTAAACCTATGAATTATACTATTATAGTAAATTATTTAGAGTTATTTAGAATTTCTATATTTTTACTTTTATTTCATAGATACCTATTTACTCTATTTAATTTATTCCCCTATAATTTCTAACTATGTAATTATTTCTCAATAGATTATTCTTGTATTTTAGTATAATTATAATCCTTTATAATAGTTAATTATTAAAGTAAACATCTTTAGTAATAACTAATTATTATAGAATACAATAGAAAGCTCAGAATTCTAATAAATAGTTTCTAGGATTTCTTACTAGAAATTAGTAGAATTTCTTATTAGAAAGCCCTAGAATTTCTTACTAGAAATCCCTAAAATTTGTCTAGGGGTTTCTCCAGGATTTCTCTAGAGTTTCCTCAGGGAAATACCATAAAAGTCTAGGTAAATTCTAGATAGAAAGTAAAAGAGTGATTAGCTTTTATACTGTTATTCTACGATTACTAAAATATAGTAATAAGTTTATAATAGTATATTTAATATATTTATAGTTTTCTAGAGAATATAAATAATTTCCAGAATTATATAGGTATTTTAATTGAGGTTAAAATTCATTATTTTACTTTATTATAAGAATAGTTAATATAAATAGTATTTTATTGTATAGTTAGATTAAAGGTCTTTAATCTATTTAGAGTTATATACTTCTCGGGAACTTTATAAAGGAAGCTATACTTAGTAGTTAGCTCTTATTTCATATACTTACTAGATACTACTAGTTCTAAAGAACTATTTCAATAGAAGAAACCTAAAATAGTAAAATACGGTTAGTTAACATAATAGCTAATAAATATAGAAAGTATATCATAAAAAGAAAATACAAGCCTATATTTATTATAGTTACTTATTATAGGATCGTAGTTACGTAATACTAATACTAGCTAGCTAGTAATACCTATTACTAGTTATTAATAGTTACTAGCTATTAATAGCTACTAGTGGGTACTAATAGTTAGTAGTAGTTACTATATAGTTTATATAATTAGAAAGTATATATATATCTACTAATTATACTTACCCACTATAGAATTCGAACTTATTACTCTTACTATAAAATAGTAAGAAGTAGCTAGATATTAAACTACTACGTTAAGCGGGTTAGTATTTTATTATCTATAGTAGTTATATTGAAGGTCTCTGATCTATTTAAAGTCATATACCTCTCGGGAACCCTTCAAAGGAAACTATACCTAGTATATTAAACCCTGTAGATACTACTAGTTCTGAGGAACTGTTTAAATAGAGAAAACCTCAGGTAGCAAATACGGTTAGTTAATACGATAGCTAATCAATACGGAAGGTATATTATGAAGGGAAAGTATAGGCCTATATCTGTTATAGTTACTCTTTAAGGATTATAGTTACGTAATACTAATACTAGCTAGTAGTACTTATTACTAGCTATTAATACTAGCTATTAATATTAGTAGTTACTAGCTACTAATATTAATAGTTACTAGCTATTAATAGCTATTAGTAAGTACTAGTAGCTAGTAGTAGTTACTATATAGTTTACGTAATTAGAAAGTATATATATATATTTACTAGTCACACCTACCTACTATAGGATTCGAACCTACTATTCTTACTTTAATAGTAAGAGCTAGCTAGATATTAAACTACTACGTTAAGCGGGATAGTATTTTATTATTTAGTTACTTTTACTCTATACTTAGAATAGTATCTAAGTTCTTTACCTTATATATAGATTTATTTATAAACTTTACCTAGTAATAGTATTAATACTAATACTAGCTCACAACTAGTTAAAATAGTAATGAAATTACTTATTATTATAGATAATTATATTCCTAGTTTGAATATTTAACCCTATAGTAGTAGAAGACCTTATAGTAATAGTCTATATAGGGAAAGCTTTATTAAGATTAAGGTTTGATATATAAAGCTAAAAGTAACTATTAAGGTTATAGGGTTAAGAACTTTTTTGAACTTTTTAAAAATAGAATAAAACAGAATACTTACTTCGAGATATAAAAGCTAGGTATTCTATAATCTACTATTCTTCTATAATTATACCTTTATAATAATACTAAAACCTCCTCGAAATCTATATAGTTACCTATAAAAAAATAACTATAAGATAAGTATAGAGATATCTAGTTATAACTATTTTAACTAAAACTATTAATATATTATACTACATTTTAATAAAACTATTCTAAATACTATAATTAATAAGTAACTTATAGATATTTAAAAGAAAATTATCCAGCTATCCTATAAGTTACTATACTAAGTTAATGATATTAGAGACTAGGTATTAATTAGATAATATTTGAATATTAATACTTTATTATAATATTAGTTACTAGATACTTTAGAATACTATAATATTATAATTATAGGGGTTTTAAAGGTTATCTAATTATACTAGAAGTATCCGCGTCTATATAAGTATTATTTATATATTAGCTATATTTAATTAATATTAAAATTATTTACTAATAAGAATAAGCTAAGTTTTACTATATTTATATAGAGATTGTGAGTTAGCTTATATTAGTAGTAGAGAACTTTTATATTAGTAGTATAAAGTTTTATCTTAGGAGTAGGTAAGGTTTAGTCTAGGGGATATTAAGGTTACGGATATTAAAGTTATAATAAATATTCGAATAGAGTACTTAAAGTTAGTAGTAATTGAATATCTCGAGATATTTGAATTATATATAGCTATAAGGGTGTAAAGGTATAAGGGTGTAAGGGTATAAGGTTATCGTAGAAGGAGTTGTTAGTTATTTGTTATTTATAAAAAGGTTAATACGGGGTAAGTATACTAGCTATTATAGCTATAAGGGGTTTAGCCCTAGATTAACTAGGAGTTAGTTATAGTAATTAGTGGGGGGGTAAGAGGGCTAAAGTTATACTTTAGGGGGTAATATGTCTACTAATACTCGTAGTAGAGAGCGAGCTATCGGCCCCTCTCTAGTACTTTATTATAGTATTTTATTAAATAATTATTAATATAAAATAGAAAAGAAAAGACTTTTCTATATTTAGCTAGATTATTAATCTCTAAATTTAGAATTTTCTTTTTAATAATATTCTAATACTAACTTATAGCTTAACTAAGTAAAATATATTAACTAAAATCTTAAAACTACTTTTTAACAATAAGGGGTTTCTAGATTTTTAAAATTTAGTATCCAATAACTAAGAAGTAGATAGTATGTTATTTATTATATTATACTGAATTAGAGATATTTAAGTTAGCTTTCTTGAACACTTTCTTATATTCTATTCTAATCTATTATTATTTAGTTACCTCTGCTCCATACCTAGAATAGTATCTTAGCTCTTTAACCTATTAATAGATTTAACTGTACATTTTACCTAACAATAGTATTTATACTAATACTAGTTCATAACTGGTTAAAATAGTAATAAAATTACCTATCATTATAGATAATAATACTTCTAGTTCTACTATTTAACTTTATAATAGTAGAAGACTTTATGATAATAATCTATATAGAAAGAATTTATTAAAGTTAAGGTTTAATATATATAGCTCAAGGTAACTATTGAAGTTATAAGATTAAGAATCTTTTTAAATTTCTTAAAAATAGAATAAAATGAAATACTTCTTTCGAGATATAAGAGTTAAGTATTCCGTGATTAATTACTTTTCTATAATTAAACTATTTTTAATAGAACTTAGTAATTAGAGTAATAGTATACTATACTTTTATATTAGAACCGAAATCTCTTTAAAATCTATATAGCTACTTATAAAAGAATAATTATAAGATAGGTATAGAAATATCTAGCTATAATTATTTTAACTAAAATTATCAATATATTAGACTAGGTTTTAATAAAACCATCTTCAATATTATAATTTAAAGAATAACTTATAAATATTTAAAATAGAATTATCTAGCTATTCTATAAATTACTATACTAAGCTAATAATACTAGAAACTAGGTATTAATCAGAAAATACTTTAATATTAACATTATATTAGTATATTAGTTATTAGATATTTTAGAGTATAATAATAATATAATTATAAGAATCTTAAAAGTTATCTAGTTATACTAAACATATTTATATCTATATAAGTATTATCTATATATTCGTTATATTTAATTAATGTATCAAGACTATATAATAAATAAATAATATAGTATATAGTTTAAAAGTAGGTTATTAAAAAGCATATCTTATTCAAACTAGAGTAAAATACTCAAATACGTATGAATGAGATAATTAAGTTTTAAATAAACCTATAAAGTTATATAGCAGCCTTAGTACTCTACCTATTCTTATATACCCCTCTAGTAGTAGATCTACTAGTGATACCTTTATACTTTTTAGGTAATATACTAAATACGTAAAATAAAATAAATCGTTTCTTAAAATAGGGTCTTAAGTATTTAGAAAAAAGAAATTAATAAAGTTATTATAATTTATTATTTAGTTACTTTTACTCTATACCTGGAATAGTATCTAGGTTTTTTACTTTATATATAGATTTAACTATAAATTTTACTTAATAATAGTATTCGTACTAATCCTAGCTTATAACTAGTTAAAATAGTAATGAAATTACCTATTATTGTGGATGATTATACCCCTAGTTCTGACATTTAACCTTATAGTAGTAGAAGACCTTATAGTAATAGTCTATATAAAGAGAGTTTTATTGAAATTAAAGTTTAATATATATAGTTAAAAGTAACTACTAAGGTTATAAAGTTGAGAACCTTTATAAACTTCTGAAAGATAGAATAAAATAGAGTACTAAAAACTAGGTATTTTATGATTTATTACTTTTCTATATTTATATTTTTATAACAGAACTAAACTCTCCTCGAAATCTATATAACTATCTATGAAAAAAGAAATATAGAATAAATACAGAGATATCCAGCTATAACTATTATAACCAAGGCTATTATTTTATCAAAATAGGCCTTAATAAAATCATCCTAAACACTACAATTAATAAGTAACTTATAGATATTCAAAAGAAAATTATCTAGCTAATTTATAATTTACTATACTAAGCTAATAATATCGAAGACTAAGTATTAATTANCTAATAATATTAAAGACTAGGTATTAATTAAATAATACCTTAATATTAATATACTATTATAATACTAGTTACTAGATATTTTAGAGTATTATAATAATATAATTATAGAAGTTTTAAAAGCTATCTAGCTATACTAGGAGTATTTATATCTATATAAGTATTATTTATAAGTTAACTATTAGTTATTATTAATTAATATAGGAGGGGCCAATGGCTTGCTCTCTACTGCGACTATTAGTAGATATGTTACCCCCTAAAGTATAACTTTAGCCCTCCTACTCCCCCCACTAACTATTATAGCTAGCCCCTAGTTAATCCAGGGCTGAATCTTTCGCGGCTATAGTAGCTAGTATACCTGCCTTATATTAACCTTTTCGTAGATAATAAATAACTGATAACTCTTTCTACGATAACCTTATACCTTTATACCTTTACGCCTTTACACCTTCATGCCCTCATACCCTTATGGCTACGTATAATTCAAATATCTCGAGATATTTAATTACTACTAACTATACTTTGTTCGAACATTTATTATAACTTTGATATCTGTAACTTTAATATCCCTACTAAGCCCTACTTACCCCCGAGATAAGACTTTACGTTACTAATATAAAAGTTTTCTACTACTAATATAAACTAATTTATAATTTCTATATAAGTATAGTAGGACTTAGCTTACTCTTATTAGTAAATAATCTTAATATATTAATTATAGCTAATAGCTAACTTATAAATAATATTTATATAGATATAGATATTCCTAGTATAGCTAGATAGCTTTTAAAACTTCTATAATTATATTATTATAATACTCTAAAATATCTAGTAACTAGTATTATAGTAATATATTAATATTAAAATATTACCTAATTAATGCCTAGTCCCTAATATTCTTAGTTTAATATAGTAAATTATAAGTTAACTAGATAATCTTCTTTTAAATATTTATAAGTTATTTATCAATCATAATACTTAGGATAATTTTATTAAAACTTATTTTAATAAAGTAATAACTCTAATTATAATAGTTATAGCTAGATATCTCTGTATTTATTCTATATTTCTTTTTTCATAGATAGTTATATAGATTTCGAGGAGAGTTTAGTTCTGTTATAAAAATATAAATATAGAAAAGTAATAAATCATAAAATACCTAGTTTTTAGTACTCTATTTTATTCTATCTTTCAGAAGTTTATAAAGGTTCTCAACTTTATAACCTTAGTAGTTACTTTTAACTATATATATTAAACTTTAATTTCAATAAAACTCTCTTTATATAGACTATTACTATAAGGTCTTCTACTACTATAAGGTTAAATGTCAGAACTAGGGGTATAATCATCCACAATAATAGGTAATTTCATTACTATTTTAACTAGTTATAAGCTAGGATTAGTACGAATACTATTATTAAGTAAAATTTATAGTTAAATCTATATATAAAGTAAAAAACCTAGATACTATTCCAGGTATAGAGTAAAAGTAACNAACTAGTTATAAACTAGTATTAGCACGAATACTGTTATCGGGTAACATTTATAGTTAAATCTATATATAGGGTAAAGAGCTTAGATACTATTCCAGGTATAGAGCAGAAGTAACCAAATCATTAATTAATATATTAAGATTATTTATTAATAAGAATAGGCTAAGTTTTACTATATTTATATAGAGATTATAAGTTAGCTTATATTAGTAGTAGAGAATTTTTATATTAGTAGTATAAAGTCTTATCTTAGGGGTAAGTAAAGTTTAGTTTATAATAGGGATATTAAAGTTACGGATATTAAGGTTTATAATTAATTAATATATTAAGATTATTTACTAATAAGAGTAAGCTAAGTCCTACTATACTTATATAGAGATTATAAGTTAGCTTATATTAGTAGCGGAGAATTTTTATATTAGTAATATAAAGTCTCGTCTTAGGGGTAAGTAAAGCTTAGTAGGGATATTAAAGTTACGGATATCGAAATTATAATAAATATTTAAATAGAATACCTATAGTTAGTAGTAATCAAATATTTTGAGATATTTGAATTATATATAGCTATGAAGGTATAAGGGTGTGAGGGTATAAGGTTGTTATGGAAGGAGTTATTAGTTATTTGTTATCTACGAAAAAGTTAATATAAGGTAAGTATACTAGCTATAGCTATAAAGGGTTTAGCCCCGGATTAACTAGGGGCTAGCTATAGTAGTTAGTGGGGGGGGTAGGAGGGTTAAAGTCGTATTTCAGGGAGCAATATATCTACTAATAGTTACAGTAGAAAGCAAACTATCAGCCCCTCCCAATCTTTTAATATATAATTAAAAAAAGTTTATATTTAAAAAGTTACTAACTAAATTTCCTAAATCCTAATAAGTTTTTTTTAGTATTCTAGGTATACTATAACTTTTCCTTTACTATACTTTATCTACTAAGTACTAGTATTATATATAATATAGTTATTTTCTATTTAGAATTACTTAAAATATAATTTTAATAATAATCTTTTTATAATATAAGTATAGATCTCTTATATATACTTTCTTATTTCTAGGGATAATTTAATAACCCTTAAAGTATTACTAAGTAATAGCTTATTTTCAGTATAACCCTTTATCCTTTTTTTTATTATATTAATCAGTAGTAAATATAATTTCTTTATAAAGGATATATTAATAATAGTATAAGTATTATAACTAGTATTTACTAAAATATTAATAGTATAATTTCTATTAACTTTTATCTAGATAGTAGTTAATTACTTATTATTTTCTTATTTTTACTATTTTTTCTATTCCTAAGATTCTACTTTTATAAG
>RYZW01001728.1:0-15369 GCA_004367215.1 Colletotrichum trifolii | reverse complement strand
ATATAGATACGGATACTCCTAGTATAGTTAAATAGTTTTTAAAACTTCTATAATTATATTACTATAATACTTTAAAGTATCTAGTAACTAGTACTATAGGAGTATATTAATATTAAAGAATTACTTAATTAATACCTAATCCCTAATATTATTAGCTTAGTATAGTAAGTTATAAGTTAGCTAAATAATCTTTTTTTAATATCTATAAACTACTTATTAATTATAATACTAAGGATAAGTTTATTAAGGTTTATCTTAATAAAGTAATAGTTTTAGTTATAATAGTTATAGCTAGATATCCCTATACTTATTTTATAAATTATATTTTATAAGTAGTTATATAGATTTTAAAGAGATTTTAGTTCTATTATAAAAGATATAGAAGAGTAATAAATTACGGAATACTTAGTTTTCATAAGTATTCTATTTTATTCTGATTTTAAGAGGTTTATAAAGGTTCTTAACCTTATAACCTTAATAGTTACTTTTAGCTATATATACTAAGCCCTAACCTAGGTAAAACTCTCTCTATATAAATTATTACTATAAAGTCTTCTATTATTATTAAGTTAAATATTAGAACTAGGGGTATAATTATCTATAATAATAAGTAATTTTATAACTATTTTAACTAGTTATAAACTAGTATTAGCACGAATACTATTATCGAGTAAGATTTATAGTTAAATCTATATATAGGATAAAGAGCTTAGATGCTATTCTAGGTATAGAGTAAAAGTAACTAAATAGAAACTAATAAAAGTAGGCCAAGTCCCGCTATATTTATATAGAAATTACAAATTAGTTTATATTAGTAATAGAGAAAGTTTATATTAGTAGTATAAAGTCTCGTCTTAGGGGTAAAAAAAGCTTAGTAAAGATATCAAAATTATAGATATTAAAGTTATAATTAATGTTTAAATAGAGTATTTGTAATTAGTAGTAATTAATTATCTTAGGATATTTGAATTATATATAGCTATAAGGGTATAAAGGCGTGAAAGTCTGAGGTTATCGTAGAAAGAGTTATTAATTATTTATTATTTATAAGAGATTTAATATCGGGTAAGTATACTAGTTATAGCTATGAGAAGCTTAGCCTTAGATTAGCTAGAAGCTAGGTATAGTAGTTAGTTAGGGGGTAGGAAAGCTAAAATTATACTTCAGGGAGTAATATATCTACTAATAGTCGTATTAGAGAGCGAGCTATTAGTTCCTTCTATTATTATTATAATAAATAATAAAATTATTCTTTTTTAATTACTTATTATTAAGAAGAATAATAAGTAAAAGATTAAGTTTTCTATCTTCTTTTATTATTATTATACTATGTTTAATTTAATTCTATNTATAGTACCCTAGAATATAGTATATCTATCTAGTAGTTTACTAATAGTATATTAGTAGTTATCCTTTACTAATATAACCCTTTCCTAGTTTCCCTTTATTTATATATTATAAATTAAAAATACTAGGGAAAACTTATCTTTATCCTTATAATTAACCTAGAGAAACTAGAAGATTTATATTATAAGCTTTAGTTCTATTATATTATCTTAGCTTTATTAAGAAAAAGTATTAGGGTACCTAGCGAGGTAATTTAAACAATATTTCAAAATAAAGTTAAACTCTAATAAAATCTCTATTTACCTAGTTTATTACTTTAAAATAGGTCTTAGGCTTATAAAGTATTCTAATACTTTATAGTTAGAAAGAATAGTAAATAGCTCTATTATACTTTATAACTCTACTAACTATATTTTTAGGTATAATATTACTACTCATAGCTTTTTATTATAAATAGTATAATTCTACTAAGCTAGTATAAGTCTAGCTAAATAATAAATAATAAGCTATAATATACTATCCCTATCTTCTTATAAAGAATAACTACCTAATACTACTCTTAAATAATCTACTTCTACTACTATATATTACTCTAGATCCTATTAAACTATAACTAGTTCTAAGATAAATATAAACTTAAGTTTTTTAAATACTTACTAATATATAGTATCCTAGTAAAATAGTACCCTTTTCTATATTAACTAAGTAAAAAGTTCTATTAAACTAGAGAAGTAGTTAACTAAGTTATAGTAAAAGATTATAAAACTAAAGAAGCTCTAGATACTATAGATATTCTTAGGAACTTCTTATTCCTAGATAACCTTAACTTTTTTAGGGTTATAATAGATATTTTTCCCTATTTTAATAATAAACCTTAAATACTTTATCTACTTTACTAAGAATTCGTATTTCTCGAAATTTAAATATAACCTAGCCCCTTATAGCTATTCAAAGACCTATTTAACTTTATTTTTAAAATTATACTTTAACCTATAACTATGGATAAAGATATTATCTAAATAAGCTATAACGAAATTATTAAAGATACCCTAGAATATACTATTAATATAGTATTAGAATATTATAAGTATACTCGTTAGCTTGAAAGGGGTAATAAGCTATTCAAATAAACTAAAATAAGTTTGAAAAATAGTCTTATATTTATCTCCTTCTAAAATATAAATCTTATAGAAAACCGCGCAAATACTAACTTTTATAAACTATATTACTTTAAATAATAACTATAATATTTCTTTAATTAGTAATAAGGGGTAATAGTTATAAGTATTAATAGTATTAAAAATATAATAATCTACATAAAACTACTATTTCCCCCTAGGTTTCTTAATAAGAAAAATAGATACTTTAGTTATAGATAAGTTAGCCTAGACCTAACTTTTATTTATTAGGTCTATTATTTAGTATTAGACTTCGAAAAAGTATTCTTTTGATATATTATAAGATACTTTTTATAGTAAATCTAGTTTTATTCTATTTAAATATTTCTTTAAATAAATATAGTAGTTAAGGGATTTTTTATATAGTAGAAAATTAGAGGTTTTATTTTTATTGAAGAGGTCTATAAAAGAAACGTAAGTAGCTAGTAAAGTAAGTAGTAGCTATTTAAAGCTATAGGTAATATAGTTACTAGAATTATATTAATCTATATTAAATTAATTACTAATTACTTATATCCCCTTCTCTTAAGCTAGAAGATATTATAGCTAGTAACTTAATAGGGTTTATAAATCTATCTATATATATCTCTTTTAGTATATTACTAATAGCCTTAATAGTTAAACTACTAATTAAATCTATCTATATTTTATTCCTTATAAAGTCTAAAATAACTTATTAGTACTATAACTATAATTTCCTAAAGATAGCTAGGTATACTATTCCTAGGATTATATAGAATAAAGCTTCTAATATTTACTTATTAAAATTAATCTATATTTTAGCTATTTTAGTAATATAGGTTTCCTAGTTAGTACTTAGGATAGTACTTAACGAGTATAGCTATAGTAATGTAATTAATATAAAGTTTTACTACTTTATAAACTTTTTACTAATTATTCTATAATAATTATAACTACTATTAACCTAGATAGAGATGAAAGATTTATTATTTATTAATATAGAGATTAAGAAAAGTAGTTTATTTATCTATTTCTATATTTCTCTAATCTTATTTATTATTATAGTATTATCATTAATAGCTATACCAAGTTACCCCCTAAAAGTCTTTTCTAGGGGACTAGGCTTTTTCTTTATTATCTATAATCTTTTTATTGAATTATAAAACTTAAATATTAGTATTAGAAACTACTAGTAGGTAAATAAGTTAGAGTTTATATTCCGCGATAAAATAGTTTTTAGTATTATAATATATATAAGTACTAGCCTATATATATACCTAGATAATTATAGAGTTTACTTAATAGGTTTTATATACCCTTATAGTAGGAGTTAACTAGGGTTTACTATTCATAGTCGTTTATTTATTTAACTTTTTATAGTATTAAGGGGCAGTAGTATAGTAGTATTATACTAGTACTAGAGTAATATAAGTTATTCCTATATTTATTATCTATATATCTCTGGTCTAATTAATTATTAATTCTAGTTAGGGAAAGGATTATAGCTATCTATAGTATTATAACTCTAAATTAAGGATTTCGAGGTCTATTACAATTATATAGTAGTATTGGATAGTAGTATAGTAGTCTATTTAGTTAATATTATAACTAATAGTAATTATATTAATTTAGTAAGAGAGAGCTAGTTAGAAGTAGTTTAGTTTAATATCCCCTATTTAGTTATACCCCCCTATTTATTTTATAACTAATTTAAAGTTAATAAAAAATTTAGTAAATATCTACTTAAGTTTTTAATAGAAATAGTAAATCTTCTAAAAAGCTTAAGTATTATAGTAGGAATTCTTATAATATTTAGGAAAATACTAGAAGAATATATTAATATCTTAATTATACTATAGCTCTTATATAGTATACAAGTTGCTAACCTATATCTAAATTTTAAATAATAAACTAGTTTATAGGTATTACTAGAAATTTTTAAAACTCCTAATAAAAACCTAGTTAACTTCTAACTTATACTATATAATTATCTATTATACAGGAAAATAGAGAATATTACTATTAAAAAAGGTACTAGTAGGGAGTAGTTTTCATTTTAGATAAGGTACTTATAATACTTATAAAGCTAAGTTATAATTTTCTTAGAGTTTTATAAAAGTATTTTAAAGGGATTAGTTTTTATCTTTTACTCGGTTGGTCTATTATTAGTCTATTAGAAACTTTATAGAAAACTCTAGATTAGTGATATCTACTATTATTTCTTCACTATTTTCTATTTCTTTTAGTATCTACTATTTACTACTAAGTTAAACTTAAGTAGGACGTTTATTAATATTAGAAGTTAGCTATAAGAAGTACTTTAGTAGTACCTTAATAGTATTATAATAAATTTGAAACGTTTATACTAAGGGTGAAAACTTTTTACTAGACTATAGGGGTAGTAGTTATATAGAGCTTTAATAGTAATATCCTATGTAAGTCCTAAAGCTTAGGTCTGTAATAAGAATCAAATTTAACTCGCCTTAAAAGCTTGGTTCAAAAATTAGTAATATTATTATTTATATTTATATAGTAAAGATTAATTTGTTTATTATAAATAAAATCTTTTATAAATAATAATTAATATTAATATATTTAACCTTTTAATAGAATTGAGTATTTTTAACAAGCCTTTTAGTTAATTAATTATCTATAAAGATAATAGGTTTATTTAAAACTCTGAATTCTAAAGTAGTATTAATAAAACTATAATTATTATATAAATAAATAGCTTTTTAGTAGCTTCTACTAGAGCTATGTATTTAGTTTTATAAATCGATAAAAGTACTATTTTTTACTTTATAGAACTATAACTTGGAATATTATATAAATCTAGGCAAAATATATAAGCTCAAGTAGATTTTGTATTATTTAAGTCTCTTACCTAATCTAAGTCTACAAACCTAAATAATTAAAAGTATTAATATTACTATAGTTATAAATTAACTTATAGTTAGGGTTTTTTTTCAAGTAACCCTATATTCTATTAAAAGTAATAAAGTATTCTTTTGAAGGATTTAAAGAAAGTCTAGATATAGTTATAATAGCTAAAGCTATATCTAGCTTAGTTTTTAAAGCTAAATATAATAAGGCTCTAACTTCCCTTTAAAATTCTAAAATGTTTTCTTTTAAAATAATATCTTTATTCTTAATAATTTTAGATTTATTATCTATAAAAGTATAAAATCTATAAATATCCGTTTTATTAAATCGCGTAAGAATTCTATTAGTATATTTAAACTAATCTATTTCTAATACTTAATTCTTTCGGTTAATAACTAAATCATTACCTAAAGAAGTAGTTAGTTCTCCTAGATCTTGAATTTCTATATCCTTTTTGAAGTTATTATGAATATACTCTAAAATCATAGAATTATTAGCTCCTAATAATATATTATTAATATAATAAACTAAAATAGCTAAGTATTTACTTCTTTTAAGAGTAATATTAAGAATAAGAATTCCTTTATTATAAAGAGAGACTTTAAAACTAATTTTATATAAAATCAATTTAAGGTATTAATACTATAACTTAAAGCTTTATTTTAACTTATGTAAAGCTTTATTAAGTAAATAAATAAGAGGCTAATTCTTATACTTTTCATTCAAAACTAAACTCTTGAAATCTTTATTATAAATATAACTAGTAAGTTACTTCATATATATCTTTTTATCAACTTTAGTATAAATAGAAACTATAGTAATATTGTACTAGAATAAAATCTATTTATAATAAATAGGAAATATAAGTAAATACTTATAGCTTTCAGGCCTATAGATTATACTAAAAGTTCCTAAATAATAAATTCTAAAGTACTAGCTAAAACCTTAAGTAACCTATCTTAGTTTATATATAGGATGTTTAAGATTTTAATTATTAGGCTTGGTTTTATAAACCTATCTACCCCCTAGTATGTTAATATTATTCTTCTCAATAGAAAGAATACTAGGCATAGGTATAAAAGTCTAAACTTCTATAGACTTAATAGACCTAACCTCTTTATTTATAGCTTAAATCTAGTTCTTACTATCATAAAAACTTATAGTATTCCAAAAAGTAGTCAGTTCCGAGAGAATATTAATAGATAGAATATAGGAAACTATATAAAAGTTTCTATTTTCATCTATAAACTATAAGCAAGTTATTATTAAAATTATATTAATTATAATTAATATAAAGAACTAAAGAAAAATAGTCTTTAACTATAAAGAATATACTCTTCTTATATAAATAACTTTTATAGTCTTTTCTTAACTTATCACTTGGAAAGGAAATTATTATAGAAATAGTAGACTTTTTAAGAATATTCTTATTATTACTTTTTATAAAACTATTATCATAAGTTATAGAATAACTACTTAGTTCTTTAATAAGATAAAAGACTAAGTTACTATTACTATTTATAAATTTATTAGGAAGAAGAAGTAAATTAGTATCTTTAATAGGGATCCTACTAGACTTAACTTTAACTAGATTTAGAAAAGATTTAGAATTAAGTTAATTAAACTTATTTTGTATACTATATTAATTAGGTTTAGTAGATACTAAAAGAACAATATTATTAAAAGTAACTAAATCTTTTTTAAATTAAGAATTAAACTAGTTCTCTAAGACTATAATATCTCTAGACTATATGATATTTCGAGATTAAAAATCCTAAACTAAATAGGTATTAAAACTATAAGTAACTATAGCTCTTTTCTTAGACTTAAAGTCTAATTTCTTTAGATACTTATACTTAATCTTATAATAATAGAAACTACTCTATATTCTTATATTAGAAATTAAAGGTTTCTTCTTATCCTTTAACTTATAAGGAGTTTGAAAGTTAATAGAAGAATATAGTATTCTATTATATAGATATATAGAAACTAGAATAGCTAAACTTTAAAAATAAAATAGAAAACTAGAGTAATAGAGAAAGGTTCTAGTTTTATTAATTGTATTTGGAAGAGCTTTCTTAATTAATCTATTTGGTTTATAAGTATATCGTAGTTTTACATTATAAATAATACTATTATTCAAATAGATAATTTTTATTCTATTATTTAAGAATTTAGAGCTACTATTAATATTAACCTTTTTGATTTTTTATGACTATTATTATTAGTTATATTAATGAAGTCTCTAGAAGCTAGAGTAACTTCTTCAGAACTTTTAATCTTTAATATTATTCCCTAAATAAATCAATTATATTTATCCGTGAATAAGATAAAGTATTTATAGTTATAGTAATCATAAGTTCCTAGAATAATAGGTTTAGATAAATCTAAACAAAATAATTAAGATATTCGAACTTCTTAAAAGTATTCGAATCTTTATCTATTTTATTAGTAAACTTACCTTTAATATAAACTTTATAGATCAATAGTTTATTACTTTTATTATATTAATAATTAATATTACTAATAGTATTCTTAACTAACTTAATAATAATACTAGTATAACCTATTTAGTTATACTAGATTTCAAGTTAATAATACTCTTATTAATAATTAAAAAAGTTTAGTCTTTATTACTATTAATAAGAACATAGAATTTGTGAGAATACGTATAGTATTAAGGCTGCCGTATAACTCTACTAGCTACTATTCGACTCTAGTAGCTTATATAAGACATTTACCGTTCTATTTAAGCGTATTCAGACGCTTTATTCTAGTTAGAAGAAGATATACTTTTTAATAATCTATTTTTAGACTATATACTATATTATTTATTTATTATAGTTATAAATTTAGTTATATTTAATTATCTCTAAACTATTTATAATTAATATGGTAGTATTGAAGGTCTTTAACTATTTAAGTTACATGCTTCTCGGGAACTTTTTAAAGGAAGCTATACCTAGTAGTTAGCTCTTGCCTAATATACTTACTAGATACTACTAGTTCTGAGGAACTATTTAAACGGAGAAAACCTTAAGTAGTAAGATATAATTAGTTAATATAATAGCTGATAAATATAGAAGATATATTATAAAGGGAAAGTATAGGCTTATATCTATTATAGTTACTTTTTAAGGATCGTAGTTACGTGATACTAGATACTAGCTAGCTAGTAGCAGCTACTATTAGCCGTTACTATCAATAGTTACTAGCTATTAATATTAATAGCTATTAGTAAATACTAATAACTAGTAGTGGTTACTATATGGTTTACGTAATTGGAAAGCATATATATACCTACCGGTCACACTTGCCTGCTATAGGATTCGAACCTACTACTCTTGCTATAATAGTAAGAGCTAGCTAGACGTTAAACTACTACGTCAAGCGGGACTATTTATGATTAATAAATATAAAAGAAATCTTTTTTAATCTATTTTATTTATTCTTTAATTTACTACTTAAGAATAGTATATTTAACTATTAGTAGCTTTGATATAATAGTTAAGCTATCTAATAGCTCTAATTTTAACTATTAGTATACTATACTTTACTTCTATATAACTAGCTGAGATATATAGTAATATATTAATCCAGATACTAAACTTATCTTTAATATCTCGAAAATACTTAAATTACTTGAATTTAATAAATAGCTTAAATAAGAGAATATTACTTAAGAAAAAACTAAAAGTACTATTTTTTATATATTTACTATTCTAGGGGTTTTTAACTACTATTTAGTAGATCTTAAGTTTTGAATAGTTTAAGAATCTAATTATAAGGAAACTAAGAAATATTATGATTTAATTTAGATATAAGTTAATATTACTATTAATAATAATTTTCTAATACTTACTTAAACAAAACCTTTTAATAAAGATAATATATCTTTTTAAGTTTTCTTGAAAATTCTGAAATATTAATATACTTAGAATAATTTAGTTATATAGTAATAAGTTAAAATTAAATATAAAAGAATCCTCGAAAAAACTAATTTGAATATTTCTAGTCTTATATAATATAATAAGTAATATACTATTTACTTTTAAGTAGTTATATATAATATCCTAGAAATCTAACGAATTCTTATAGTTAAAAAGTAGNTTTAAATAGAACTTCTTAATAATAATACAATATCTTTTTAAACTTTCTTAAACATTCTAAAATATTAATATACTTAGACTAAATTAGTTATATAATAATAAGTTAGAATTAAATATAAAAAAGTCTTTAAGAAAACTAATTTTAATATTTCTAGTCTAGTATAATATAATAAGTAATATACTATCTACTTCTAAATAGTTATATATAGTATCCTAGAGATCTAGGGAATTCTTATAATTAAAGAATAGTTTTAAATATTTATTTAATATATTTTACCTAGTTAAACTATAATTTAGTTTTAGGATATTTTCTAGAGAGAGATTCTAAACTTCAATATTATAACTTTAATTGAATATAAAGAGATCTTTATAGCTATATTTTATACTAATAAAAGTTTAACTAAGAGTTATAGTGAAATACTAGTTATAATAGCTATTTTTACAGGAAAGTTAAACATAATTTAAGTTAAAAGAAAGTATTTATATAATTTCAAGAGTTACTTATATTTTCTAGACAACTATAAGTATATTAAATATACTATTACTAGTTTATATACTAGGTTCCCTAATATTTAAATATCTATTACTATTTAAAATAATATAATTAACAAGGTAAATAATTCTAAACTCTATACTCTATAAAAGAAGCTTACTAAAAAAGGATAACTAAATATTAAGGAATATACTAGTAAAACTGAGGAGTTTTTAGATACCCCGACAACTAAGTTAGTATTTTTAAATAGTACGTCTAGTAATACTAACTACTTCTCTAACTTAATATATAATAGTATTAATCCTATTTTCCTTAAAAAATCATCTAAAATTCCCCTAGAAGTTTTCTCAACTACTTAAAAACTTTATATACTTTTAAGAAGTATAGTTTTTAATAGTTATAAAATACTCTATATTACTAATTTCATAGATTTCTTTAAAGAAGGATTTTTTAAACTTAATAAAAGAATAGATTTAGTTTAATATAGTTTAGCTAATTTTCTTATAATAAAACGAGATAACAGAGTTATTAAGAATATTTTTAATAGTTTAAAAAAGAAGAATATACTTAACTTAATATTAGATAATATTACTTATGTTAAAGACTTCTATACTAATATTATCTTAGAAATACTACTTTTTAATAAAACTAAATTCTAGTATATAAAACTAGATTATACTTTTAAGTTTAGTTTGTTTAAATACTTTATTATTATAAGATAGTTATTTAGAAAGTATAATTTTATTTTCCTCGAATATAAGCCTATTTTAAATTATCTTATAGTTTATTTAAATATTTCTAGTATTATCTCAGAATTACTAAGTATTCTATTCTTTTCATTATACCCTAAGATAGCTCTCCTAGAATTAAAGTCTAATAATACTTATATATAGTATTTTTAAGTAGGATATCTAGGATAGATTATTCTTAAATATTTAGTTTTTAATATGTAGGAAATAAAGATTATAGGGTTAAAGTAATTAGATTATTTATACTATATAATAACTTATTCTTAATAAGTTATCTCTAGATAAATTTTAGAATTATACTTAGTTTACTTATTTTATTATATTACTTAAGATCTATTTAAGTTCCCTAAAATATATATAAGTAATTCCTAGGTTCTTATTATTAAAGATAAGTTTTTGAGTTTTCTCTTTTTATTTATACTATTTAATAAAACCTATAATTTAGTCTTTTAAGTACTATTAATATTTGAAAAATAAGTAAAAGAATAGAGAAACTTTTTAACTTATAAGATTTAATAAGATATCAAGAGAATAGTAATAGTAATTAATAGAGAAACTAATTATTAGAGATAAATAATAAAATAAAAGATTAATTTTAAGCTATTTTTCTTTTATATTAAAAAGCTTATTAGAGTAAGTAAATATACTAGAAAAGAACTTATTACTTGAAATATAAAAATACGAGAAATTATAGGATTACTATTTGAATTATAAGTAGAGTTAATTTAAGTAATAGTTATATTATATAATATATCTCTAAATATTTAAAATAACTAGAGATTACTATATAAAATTAAAGAAGTTTAATATAAGTAGTATTTTTATTAGTAGGTACTAGAGTATATTCTAAGGTTTTATTAAGACTTATAATTTTACTAGGGATAGATTTATATTTATAATTATCGAGTATACTTACTTAAGAAATACTATAAATAAAATACTTTAAAAAAGTTATTTAAAATTAAACTAAAGAGATATATTAGATACCTAATAAGCTATATTCTAAATACTTATAATTTATATAGGATCTAGATCTTTACTTTTCAGAGGATTATTATTATTTAAAATATTAAATTTAATAAGATAAGATTTTATTTAAAGTAAGATTTATATAAAATACTTCTAAACGAATTCTAAAACTACTAATTAAGTTAATTACTAAAAAAGAAAAGGATTTTATTCTTAAGATATTTAGAGATTTTAGAGTAATAAGAATACTTAGCGAAAAGACTTCTCTTCTACTAGCTATCCTATTAATACTAGAAATAACCTAAAATATTAAGCTAAACTTAGACTTAGTTTCTAAAACTAGTAAAAGAGGTTTAATAATACCTAAACTAATATTTAAACTAATAAAACTAGTCTAGGTTTCTGATTAAGAATAACTAGATATAATAATTTTAGGTAAAAACTAGAATTAAAGAAATATACTAATAATTAGAGAACTAAATAGTATACTTAAAGTAAAAGATCTAGCTAGCTAAAAGAAATACTTATTTAAATTAAAGATAGAAATAATTACTTTAAACCCCCTATTTAGCTAATTTAAAGTAGACTGCAATGTAGTTCTAGATTTTAACTATCTAAGTTAGGATTCTTAACTACTTAAGAATGAGGCTAATAATATAAGAATAGATAATAATAGTAATTAGAGCTAGAAATTACAACTTATAACTATATAATACTTTTAAAAGAATATAATAGTAAGATTTTATACTTTATAGAATATAAATAGGATAGTTTTGCTAGTACTTATTTACTTAATTAGTAATAGGAGCTAGATAAGGCTAATCTTAACTTTTTAATAGTTTTCTTTATTATTTAAAACATAGTATTAAAGAAAAAAGATCCTTCTAAAGTTAACTAGTAGTACTACTAAAGACTTAGAAAGATATTACTAATTTATTAGAACTATTATAAATATCTTTTATTAAAATAGTAAAAACTAAAATTATAAAGTTAAAGGAGAAAAATACCTAGTAAGAAATAGATTACTAGGATACTAGAAATAAGCCTTTTCCTCTTAAATAGGTTTTTACTTATAAAATAGATATAAATAGTTTTCTAGAATAGTATAAAATAAGGATTTATATATATAGGAATATATAGCTAGTTAATCTATTATAAACTATATATATAGTAATCCTAGCTATTTAAATATTTTAAGTAACTATAGTAATTATAATATAATTTAACCTTAGGGTCTACTAGTTCAATATTATTAATATATTTCTTAATACTATAAAAGATCCTAATAGACTTCTAATAACTATTAAGCTACTAGATAGATTTAAAGTTATAGGGTATTATACTTAACTCGAGTATACCTTTTATAGACTTTAGGATATACCTATTTTTTAGTATAAGACCTTTTATATTACTCTTAAATTATTAGGCTTCTAGCTATACCTAGAGGAGTTTTATCTATTTAAAAANTCTAATAACTATTAAGCTACTAGATAGGTTTAAGGTTATAAGGTATTATACTAAACTTAAGTATACTTTTTATAAACTTCAAGATATATTTATTCTTTAGTATAAGATTTTTCATGTTACTTTTAAGTTATTAGGATTTAAGCTATACCTAGAAAAGCTTTATCTATTGAAAAACGAAAATTTAACTGTTTTTCTCTTATTTTATATAGATAATATTTTTTTTATATATTATAAGTTAGTTAAAAAAGAAGTTTTTGAAATCATTAAAAGTATTAAGAGTATTTATAAACTTAAAAAATAGGGTTTTATTAAATATTTCTTAGGGGTTTAAGTAGTTTGGGATTATAAGTATTATAAGATTTACTTAGTTTATAATATATATATTACTAAGATTACTAAGTATTTTAATCTTAACTATAGCTTAACTCTAATAATACTATTTCTAGTAGTAACTTTTATAGTAAATCTTAGTAAAATTATATTAAAGGAAGTTTATAAGTATTAGATAAAAGTTAGTTTAATTCTTTATATTTCTATTATAGTATAACTAGACGTTTTATTTATATACTCTCTATTTTTAAAATACTTTATAAATCTTTTTTAAGTATATATAGATATTATAAACTATATAATTTAGTACTTCTATAAGATAAGATTCCTAGTATTATAGTTTAGAAATTCAAGGGGTATTAATAAGATATTTCAAACTTTCTTAATCACTAGAAATACTTTATTTATAAACTTTAAAGAGACTTAAAGATTAAATTATAACTATATTATTTCTCTATTGAGAAAACTAATCTAATAGAAAGCTACTTAATAGAATACTATAACTATATTAATAATTAAAATAGAATATTTTAGTTTAGAATATATTTTAAAAGAAGCTATAGTATTAAAAAGACTATTTCAAGATATAAAGTTTAATTTAAGAGATATTTAGAGAATCTATTATAATAATTATGAGATAATTAGATTAGTAATCTTAAATAGTAAATACTTATTTATTAAATTTTAATATATAGATATTTAATAGATATAGTTTTACTAAGAATATTTAAAAAGTAGTTTTAAAGTAGTTTATATATTTATAGATATAATATTAGTAACTAGATATATAAACAATTTAACTTCAGCGAAGTTTAAGTAATTTAGAGTATTTCTTGATTTTATAGATCTATAGGTAATACTTTTAGGATTAGCTAAAATAATAGAAAAGGTTACTTAAAGCTATTTCCTTATTTACTTAAATAATATAAATAAGTAATTTAAATTAATCTTTATTTTTAATAGAAAGTTTTTATAGTATTAATATAGAGAGTAAGAATATATTAGAACTTTTTTAATTATTTAGGGGGAATAAAACCCTCGAGATAAGTTTTTATCTAGCTTAATACTAAGAATTTAAATTCTGAATTCTAAATAAATAGGTGAGATATAGTAATAAGTATATAGAAATTAATACTATAACTTTTAAAAGGAAGGGGAATTTAAACCTAAACTAAAAGTAACTATCCGAAACTAGAGGTATAACTATATCTATAATTTCTAACTATTCTAGGAACTAGCTAAAGAGCTTTAAATATACTATAAGCTAGCTAAGGTATAAGGGGTTTACTAACTAGGGAACCTATCTCTATTACTAAAAAACTAGGGATTTAATTACTCGAAACTAGCTAAAATAGTAATATAAGCTNGTATAGGCTAGGAAGCTTAAATTAGCTAGGGGAATAGTATAAGCTAGGGAACTTAAACTAGTTAAAGTATTTAAGCTAGAGAAGATTATTTAGTAATAGGTATTTTAGTAGTAGATTCTAGTTTATTTCTATTTTTAATAAAGTTAGCTTCGAAGTTTTTTTATTATATTAATTATAACTTAAGGTAGGTAAGCTTCTTTGTAATATTAATTTTCTTATTTTTCAACTAAAAATAATTAGATTTAAATAAAAGGTTTTAGGTTAAAATATTTATTTTATTAGTATTAGGGATTTTAAAAGCTTCTAGATAACTCTTAAAAACCTTATAAGTATAATTTAAAATTAAGATATAAGTATTTCTCGAACTATTCTTATACTAGTAATATTAGTTAGAAATTAAATCTTATTTATTAATATTAATAGTATAAAAATAAAGGTTATATAAGAAAATAAAACTAGAGTAATATTATATATCGGGGATAGTTTATACTAATTATGAATTTCTAAAAACTTTTA
>RYZW01001725.1:0-17823 GCA_004367215.1 Colletotrichum trifolii | reverse complement strand
AGTTAAAATCTTATAATTTATAGAAACTTACCTTTTACTATTATTCTTTCCTTTACTAAGCTTTTAACTATATACTTTTATATTATTAAGCTTTGACTAAAGAACTTTAGGTTTAAATATGAGAAGTTAGTACTAAAATATATTAAAGTCCTAATTACTAAGACAATAGGGGAATAAATATATACAATATATCTACTAGAATAGTATTATTAGATATATAATATATTCCCTATTTCTCTATTTACATTATGGATAGAATAATAAAAAGATACTAATAGCTAAACTATCTTTCCTAAATTAAAACATAGTTTTATAAAATAGAAAATAGAAAATATCATAATAAAATAAAGAAAAAAGTTTGATAGATACTTCCTTATACAATAAGCTAAGTAACCTATAAAGTAAAATATATTAAAAACTATTATTAACTTAAGTAATATATAAGAAACTATTGAGAAATTTAAAAAATATATAATCTAGTATTATAGGAAATAGGATAATTAGTCTAATATTAATACTAGTAACTTAGTAATTATACCTTAAAGAAAAGGAAGAAATAATTCGATTAACTATTTAATTAACTCCAATATTACTCTAAAAATATATATCCCTAAATCGGAAAAACTAGTATATTTTAATAATAACTCAGCGAATATATATAAAACAAAATAATTATTATACTTAAAACTTAGGTATATTCTTATCAGAATATCCTTAACCTCTATTTAAAGAAATAGTACGAATAATAAATACTATAAGTATAATAAGTACTATAAATATAATAGAGATAAGTACTAGAGTTATAATAAGTACTACAAATATAGTAACTTTCTTAATAATAAGAGCCTTCTTCGTAATAATAACTTTTTTAGTTAATATAGCTTTTGAGGGAATAGTAGACTTTTGAGTAGTAAGCTAGTAGTTACTAGAAATAGAAGTAATAGGAATAGATATAAATTTATTATAAGTTTTATGCTTTTTAGTAAGGGACTTTTTATCTTCCTCTTTATCTTCCTCTTCTTCTTTATGCTCCTTAATATTATTAAAAAAAATAATACTAGGAGCTTATTAAACAGATTTCGGAAAATAGAATATAATTAATAAATATAGATAGGTTAGTATTACTGATAGTAAAGTAGAGAGCCTATAAAAGAATCTCTATAACCTTAGATTTTTTATTATTATTATTATTATTATTATTATTCTTACTTTTATTACTATCTTTAGAAAAGTATAGTAAACTTAAAATATATATTTAGCGAGGTATAGTAATATCAGAACTATAAAGAACAAAATAACTACTAGTAATAGTAATAAAGTATAAAGGTATATTATACTCTGAATATTCAGTAATATAGTAGTAAAAGTTATTATTAAATTAAAGAAGTCTTATAATAAGAAGAACTTTAATACATTTAAATACTAAAATGTGATAGGGATTATTAAAGAAATAAACTAATATTTCTTCTAGAATAATAATAAGACTATTATTCTAAAGGTAAATAAGCTATATAGTGGATAAATAGTAAAATACTTCAAATATATTTCCTAAGTTATTAGTCTATTAAGTTAATTAGTAATAATAGTATAGCAAGCTTTCAGTAATTTATAATAACAAAATATATAAGATACAAATACTCATAAATAGAAAAATTATCCTAGAAGAAAAAACTAATCTATAACTAGTTTCTTCTTTAATATTCCCTTAAAAGAATTATAAATCATGTTACCTATTTTCTACTACTTTACTAATAGCTTAGTAGGTATATAGAATAACTTACTTTTCAATTTAGAATTATCTCCCTTTACTCGAGTATTTAATAATAAATAATAGTTTAGTTCTAAATTACCTGAGTAACACTATATAATTTAAATGGAACCTAAAGTATTAATATTAATATAAATAGTAAAAGAATAGCAAAAAGATAACTTATACTATAATACTTCTACTTATTCTTCCTATAGAAGATATACTTTATCGTATAATTACTAATACCATAAAACAGCTTTTTAGTATTAAAGTAAAGTAAAGAAAAATAGCTAAAGCAAAGTATATAATTACTAAGTTAAAACTAAAGAAAACCCTTATTAGTAATATTATTACTATTATAAATAAAAAAATAAAACATAGCAATAATAGAAGTAATGTATAATGTCTTTATAAAACATATAGTATAAAAATAATAAAGAAGAAGACAAAGATAAAGAAGAAAAATATATATCTAGAAAAAAGAAATAATAGTAAACTAAACCGCAAACATAAAGGGGTATCTAGAAATAAAATACTACAAAAAGAAAGAATAAGAAAACAATAGAATATATATAGAAAAGAATAGATAATACTTACTAAATATATAGTAAATTCTTATAGGAGACTATAATAGATTTCGAAGAACTATTTCCAATAAATAAATACTACGAAATCAAGAGTATTAATATATGACCAAAATAATAACGAATATATTTACGAATAATAGAAAAAGCGGATAAAAACCTAGTAATACTATTAGTAAAAATAAGTTCTATTATTTAGACTATAAAAGGTCGATAAAATAGATAATAGTATTATAATAAGATAATTACTAGTATTAGGAGAAATATTATATATAATAAATAGTTAGTAATATAGTATATATAATAAACAGTCAGTAGTATAGTATAAGTTCTATAAATAATATAAATAATATATCACTATTTAGTTACTTTTACTCTATACCTAGAATAGTATCTAAGCTCTTTATTCTATATATAAATTTAACTACTAATTCTGCCTAACAATAGCATTTATACTAATACTAGCTTATAACTAGTTAAAATAGTAATGAAATGACCTATTATTATAGATAATTATACTTTTAATTCTAATATTTAACCCTATAATAATAGAAAACCTCGTAGTAATAGCTAGGGAGAGTTTTATTAGAACTAGGGTTTAATATATATAGGTAAAAGTAACTACTAAAATTATAAGATTAAGAACCTTTTTAAATTTCTTAAAAGTAGAATAAAATAAACTATTTATTTTAAGATATAAAAGCTAGGGGAAAGGCCAATAGCTCGCTCTCTACTATAACTATTAGTAGATATATTACTCCCTAAAGTATAACTTTAACCCTCCTACCCCTCTATTAACTACTATAGCTAGCCCTAGTTAATCTAAAGCTAAACCCTTTATAGCTATAACTAGTATACCTACTTTATATTAACTTTTTTAATAATAAATAACTAATAACTCTTTCTGCGATAACTTTATACCCTTATACCTTTATGCCTTTATAGCTATTAATATATAATTTAAATATCTCGAGATATTTAATTACTACTAACTATAAATACTCTATTTAAATATTTATTATAACGTTAATATCCGCGACTTTAATATCCCCTAGACTAAACCTTATTTACCCTTAAAACAAAACTTTATATTACTAATAGAAAAGTTCTCTATTACTAATACAAGCTAACTTATAATTTCTATATAAATATAGTAGGACTTAGCTTATTCTTATTAGTAAATAATTTTAATATATTAAATATAACTAATATATAAATAATACTTATATAGATATAGATATTTCTAGTATAGCTAAATAGTTTTTGAAACCCCTATAATTATAGTATTATAATATTCTTAAGTATCTAATAATTAGTATTATAGTTAAATATTAGTATTAAGGTATTATCTAATTAATACCTAGTCTCTAATATTATTAACGTAATATAATAGCTTATAGGATAAATAGATAATTTTCTTTTAAATATCTATAAACTATCTTTTTATTATAGTATTTAGAATAAATTTATTAAAACCTAGTCTAATATACTAACAATTTTAGTTATAATAGTTATAATTAGATATTTCTATATTTATCTTATAGTTATTTTTTTATAAGTAATTATATAGATTTCGAGGAGATTTCAGTTCTATTATAAAAGTTATAGAAAAGTAATAGATTACAGAATACCTAGCTTTTATATCTTAAAGTAAGTATTCTATTTTATTCTATTTTTGATTGGTTTAAAAAGGTTCTTAATTCTATAACCTTAGTAGTTACTTTTAGCTATATATATTAAGCCTTAGTTTTAATAAGGTTTTCCCCGACTATTACTATAAGGTCTTCTATTACTATAGGGTTAAATATTAGAACTAGGGGTATAATTATCTATAATAATAAGTAATTTTATTACTATTTTAACTAGTTATAAGCTAGTATTAGTATAAATACTATTATTAGGTAAAATTAATAGTTAAATCTATATATAGGGTAAAGAGCTTAGATACTATTCTAGGTCCAGAGCAAAAGTAACTGAATTAATAAAAATAAGCTAAGTCTTACTATATTTATATAGAGATTATAAATTAGCTTATATTAGTAGTAGAGAACTTTTGTATTAATAATATTAAGTTTTATCTTAGGGGTAGGTAAAGCTTAGTAGAGATATTAAGGTTATAGATATTAAAGTTATAATAAATATTAGAATAGAGTATTTACAGTTAGTAGTAATTATATATCTCGAGATATTCGAATTATATATTAATAGTTATAAGGGTATAAGGGTATAAGGTTACTATAGAAAGAGTTATTAGTTATTTATTATCGAAAAAGTTAATATAGGGCAAGTATACTAGCTATAGCTATGAAAGGTTTAGCTTTAGATTAACTAGGGGCTAGCTATAGTAGTAAGTAGGGAAGTAGGAGGGCTAAAGTTGTATTTTAAGGGGTAATATATCTACTAATAGTTATAGTAGAAAGCGAGCTATCGGCCCCTCCCGAATATATAACTATAGTTTTAAAGATTAAAGCTTTTAGAAGGGGGGATAGTTATAAAGATATAACAAATAAATTATATAATATACTTAGTAATTAGTTAGCTAAAGACTAGGAAGGTTTTTAGTAGAAAAGTTATAACTTAGATCTTTCAAGTAATAATCTATATAGTAATATAGACCTTACTTCTATATCTTAACCTTTCCTAGTCGAAGCTTTTAACTATACTCTTATATAGAATAATTAGCTAGTCTTGATCTAATTTTTTAAAATCTATAACTAGTATTATTAAAGTATACTAGTAGTATTATTACTTAATAGGTATCTAGCTAGTATAAGTTAATATTATAAGTATTTTTATAGTAAGTTTAATACTTTAAAGCCACTAATAGTATATTAAGCTATAATCCTCTATATAGATTATTACAAGGCTTATACTAGTCAGTTTATATACCTAGTTATTATTCTATGATTTTTAACTTTTACTTCTAAGTTAAAGCTAGGTTTAAACTAATAGCTATACTACGAGGTCTTTTTAATTATACTTATTGATAGAGAGATATATAAGCTATAGTATATAACTAGGTATTTCCCTATTATAGACGTTATTTACTAGGCGTTATATAAAGCTACTTATTAGGTAGAGAGCTATATATAGAAAACTTTATAATTAGTAAGAATTAAAGATATTGAAATATATAATAAATATATAATATAAAAATATAAAGATATAAGATTATTATAGAAAAGGTTATAAGTTATTTATTATTAGTAATATTAATATAAAGTAAGTATATTAGTTATTATTGTAATAGGGTAGGCGTGATTAGGCGTATATACAGCAGTAGACGTAACTGCCTATCTGCATTATATGCGCAACCTTCAAAAGGTACGTAACTACAAGTTATCTACTTATAGTTCTACCGCACTTAAGTACGTATAGGCACGCGCGCCCTATACTTTATATACGCCCTATATATACTTATAAGTAGTTACGCTAGCCCGTAATACTACTTTTCCTCTCTCGTGCCTACCCTGCTAGTTATAGACTTACGGCTATACTACTAGTATATATAAAAGTATATACCCCTAAGGCCTAGCTTTACTTAACTCTAGGGCTCCCTATAAACTAAGGTTCTTCATATATACCTCTTATATACCTCAAACCCTAGACTTTTAAGGTAACTTATAGTATATAATAGGGCAAGCGCGATCAGGTATATATATAGTAATAGATATAACTGCCTATCTGCGTTATATACATAACTTTTAAAAAGTATATAACTATAAGTCGTCTACTTATAGTTCTGCCACACTTAAGTATATATAAGCACGCGCGCCCTGCGCCCTGCATACGCCCTGCGCGCGCCTATAGGTAGTTACGCTAGCCCGTAACAATTATAACTATAAAGAGTTCAGGTTTAATTAATCATAAATTAATTATAAAAGTAAATAGAAAAGTAGAAAAATAAAAATTGTATTTTTAAGAGTAATCTATATACTAATAATTATATTAAAAAGTAAGCTATTAGCTTTTTTTAAATCATAATATATAAATATTATATTATAAAGTTAAAATGATTTTATAGTAATTATACTAAGAAGTATAATACCATATAAATACATATTACCCTTTTATATTATATGAATATAGTCTTATAAGATATATACTTTTAATATATTTTTCTCAGCTCAGTAGTAACAGTAGTAGCTTTAGGTTAATATTAAGCTACCTAGACTATTCTCATCCTAACTACCTAGACTGTCTCTAAAACTCCGAGTATAACCGTTGCGAAATGCTTGGCCGAATAGTACACGAATACTTCTTTATACGAAGTTGTATAGTAGTCCTGAGGTATCCGGTCTTGCCATATGAACTCTCACTTACAGCCTGCATCATAGGCACAAGATATCAACGGTTAGATGCGCCTACTTCATCAGCTTCCTCGCGTTGCTTGAGGCGGCATATGCTTTCTGCATCTGGTTGCCGTTCAGGGGGCGTCTGGAAGAGGCCGCCCAGCACCCTGACCCAGAGTCACCTAGTGCGCGACGGGCACTCTTCGACAGGTGTATGAGAACCGTGGAAAATCCAGAGTCGTATATTCGAGGCTGGTTCCTGGGCGCGACTCCCGGTGAAATACGCCGCGAAAATATCCAGGAGTTCATCAGATGGGCCTTTCTTGACCGGGGACCTGGCCACAAGGTCCAGCCAGGCTGGGAAGTTGAGCTTGACGATGAGGTAGACCAGTATATCACTCGCCTCGAACAGCTTATTGGTCGACCCTTCCAGCCAGGCCGAGGCAACGCTCGAAGCATTCGGCTCACATTCGACGGCATTGAAACCACGTATCGCAGCGTTTGGCGGTATTTTGTCGTTGGCTTCGTCGATATCGTTACGCACCTTTTGCTCCTATGGAAGGGGTTCCGTTACTATGCGCAGCCCAGGGAGGAAACCTTTTCGGTCTTCCCTCCTCGAGTACCGCAATTTGCTTCTCGGTTCCGGTCACCGACAGGCATGAGCTACTGGTATCGCCACCACGGAAACCCAGGGAGTCTCCTGGTCGTGTTCTTCCACGGTATTGGTATTGGTCTTTGGCCCTATGTTCAAATCCTCGCCGAGATTAGCGCCATGAGTCCTTGAGGACGCGGCCGGACAGGAGTCATAGCTGTTGAGATGATGCCCATCTCCTCACGACTAACGACACCTCCTGTGCGAAAGGCCATTTTTCTTCAAAGACTGTCGGCTATACTGGGCAGCCACAACTAGAAAAGGTTTCTTATCGCGTCCCACTCCTGTGGTTCGATCATGACAACCCACGCCGTACGATGCCCCGAGCTCCAGACCAGAATCGCCCGCGTCATACTCATCGACCCCGTTAGTATACTGCTACATCTACCGAACGTGGCATAGAATTTCACGCGCCGTCGGCCTCGTACTGCAAATGAATGGCAGCTGTGGTACTTTGCAAGCACGGATCCAGGCGTCGCCCATTGCCTCGGCAGGCACTCCTGGAGGGAAAGCCTCATCTGGGCTGATGAACTGGTTGGTGAATGTCACGTGTGGGATGTCGCAAATGCTGCCAGCGTGAAGAGGACTATCTCACGAAGGAGTGGCACCAGAAGAGTAGCCGTGTGCCTGTCAGGAAAGGACTTGATAGTTGACACCCACGCCGTCGGCCGATATCTGTCTGAGGATTTTGACACCGTTTGTACGTCCGGCAATCGCAAAATCGCCCGTCAGGATGGTGATGCTTTACCACCCGGTCTGCCAGACCATCGCGGTCTAGCCAGGACAGATCTTGACGTGGTATGGTTCCCTGACTTAGACCATGCCCAGGTATTCGACTCGGGGGGTGACCGACGTCGCATTTTGAAGGTCTTGCAGCAATATTGCCAACGGTAGTTTGCCACATCCTCAGAGAGGCTGTAACAAGGCTCAGGTGCCAGACTCAAGATTAGTATGCAAGACATGCGAGCTCTGGTTATTGTCTTGGACGTCGGACACAACAAAAGCGACAGACCTTTCGCGGAGCTCAATTTACACGATCTCCACCCCAATCAGCCAGGCCGACCGTCGAGGGCCGTGGGCCGCTGCGTGTGATAACCCAAACGGTGTCTTGGTCCGTCTCGTTAAGCAACTGGTGCTCGGTCCATGCCGGGATGAAGGCAAAGTCACCGGTCTCCATCTCATAACGCTTTACTTCCCCTGTACCGGGGCTGACGAGCAGAACTCCAATCCCCGAGGCCGTATAGACGATGGTATCTTGGCAAACGTTAGCTGACCATCAGAGCGTAGTGAGCAGAACGGCCAAATGGTCGAGACAACGGATGCGTATGGGGCAGCCACAAACCTTGCTCGGCGTGGTGACGCACTGCTGAGGTCGCATGTGGTGTGAGACATAAAACTGATTGAAATAGTTGGCATCCGATGTAGGCATGTACAACTCGATGAAGGACAACTGCGGTGTGATGCTTTGGACGGGTACACAGCAGCGACTCAGATAGTATGGAGAATGCGACATACCGGACGCGCAGAGCTTATCGCTCTTATTGACCACAGCATCAAGCTCGCTTGCGGGGCCGGGAGAATGCTGGGTTGAGTTCGAACAGAGGGAAGTTGCTTTTGTGACATGGACCGACGATGAAGAAACTATCATGGGCAACAGATCATTAATGAGCGGGATTAAGGATGACATGGCCTGGATGCGAATCGAGGCGAGTCCAACGCCGGCGAGTAGAGGCAGCGCAGAGTAATGCCGGAGGGACAGGCAGTTTTGAGCTGCGAATTGGTTGCCTCAAACAGCTCTTCGGGAAGGTTGAGGCTATCACGAAGTACAAAGTTACGAGGCGGATGGGGAGGCACTGTGAGGCAGATACTCCGGCGATGTAGCTAGCGAATCACGGCCTAATCGGCAGTGTTTCCTTATATTCTTTGGTCAGCAGGTCGCAGTGAATACGGTTCCGGGCTCAGTCGTCAGGCTCGCTTGCCTCCACGAAGCGAGTCAACGACAAGACGAGTAGTGCGGTGGATATAAAGAACCGCAACTGCGATTCGGCGATTTGAGTGACAGGAACGGACGATTGACAGAAAGTTCGTTATCGTTAAGCGTGAGGGTAATCTTCTGAATTGCACTGTGCAGTGCGTAGGGTAACTTTAGCGCACAGGCTTTGACCAGAATGCAAGTGAAGTATGATTATGTTGACTATAAGACTGGTTTGCAAGAATGCTTCAATGACGCCAGAGGTACGTGGATGGCGATTTATCTTCTTTATCTCCATCGATTTTTCTCGCGATTCGTTAACGCGCGCACAGACCCGCCACCAGCGAGTGCTGACCCTAGACAGACGCGGTAATTGATTAGGTGCCCGCCACACTGCCCGCCCCGCACAACGAAGTAAGCCCAGCCATATCGCGACCACCAGCCTAATCTAGTTGACGACCAAGCCTCAGGTGCCGTAGTATTGTGTTGACTGGCGAATGTAGCCCGGCTACAGCCACGCGATTTCGTACATCTTGAGCGCCGGTTTGCGGATCGGAATACACCGTACCTACGAGGAAAGGTGCCCGGAAACTGCAGACAAGTGCAGGACACCGGACCTCGGTCTGTAGAGGTCATGACCCGGACCGACGCTGCGCCTAAACTTGCGCCCTGCGCCTGCGTCAACCACAGCTGCCACCAACACCGTTCTCTTACCAACATTGTTTCTTTTCCCAACCGCAGGTTTCGCACTGAGCGAACTGATTACACACTGTCCGTACACTTGATTGTGCCCAGTCTGGAAAGAACAAGGACAGGCCAGCATGATGAACTACAAGCTTCGTCCTCCTGCCCCTGCATCTAGTATCCGCGTCGATGAGGCAGACCACGGTACTGTTCCCGCAACGATCAGTGACAACTACGTTGGTATAGATCCCGAGATCGAAGGTAACCCCAACATTCTACCCTACGTCTCAGATGAGGGCTTGCGCAACGATGCAACGGATCTACGCAAAACCATTGAGCCGTCCCATCATGAGTACTATCCTCTGCCAGTCGGGTTTCAAACCTCCACCCTTGACGATAGTCAGTTCCTTCACAGACCGACCCCGTTTGATCTGATCTTCAAATGCTAAGCAACGTGTACCTTACAGGACCCCGCCCGGCCCCTGTCGTTTACCGCTGTCGAATCCTAGCCTTGCCCTCTGAACTAGTCGATGCTATCTTGACATACCTCCCCGCCTACGATTTAGCCACCATTGCCAGGACTTGTCGTACATTGCATGCTCATGCCACCGCCGACATACACTGGTACTCGCGTGTTCAAGCCAATCTTCCTGGCACGAGACTCGAGACACCCTACCCTTGTCGCACTTACAGTGAGCTGTATGCGGCACACGATCCGAGATGGTTCCTTCCAAGGTACAAGATATGGTTTTGCGATCGTGATTTGATGGGAAAGATGATCGTTGTGAGGTACGATCAGCGACGGGGCTGCATCGAGGGCTACCAGCTGCTTGCCATTAGCAGCCGTAACACCTACCAACACTGGCCGGCCGATCCGAGCGTCATGATTCATGCCTTCGAACCTCGCGTGAAGCTACATCTTGACAAACCAGTCCTTCAGTTTCATGCGCGGGATCAAGAAGAATCATCTACGTTCAGACATCTGATGAAAGGTCGATTTGCGCCCGAGGTTCCCATGATTATCAACGATCGATCCGACGCCATGTTCAGCAACTTCTTGCTGGCTCGACCTCTCGATGCGGCAGTGGCCACTACAAGGATGGAAGCATCTTTTCCCTACGGTAAAGTGTGGCCTCCTCCCGCTATTCCGGCCCGTCATCGGGTCGCCGGCGTGGCGTCTGGGTTGGACGTCGATGACCTCTCTCCGGCTGATGTGCCTACTTGCGGGACCGACACGTCGGATCAAGCATTCCGCATCCGGCAGTGGATGGAAATGGCTGGCAGTCCAACCCCTGCCCTACTGATGGGCGCGGGGCCTGTGGGTCTGATACGAGCGATGCATGCCAGTCTCGCCGGAGGACATGGTGCTACTGGAATCCATATCGGAGAGGAAATTGTCACCTATTCGACGCTCGATCCCATGGTTTATGCGCCGACCCCGCTCAAGCCGTGGCGAGGTATTTGGGTCGGCGATTACAGTGGACACGGCTGTGAGTTTCTATTGATCAATCAGCCGGACGAAGACGAGGCCTCGGACGAAGAACTTGGTCTCGTGCGTGGCGCTGACGAAGGCGACGATGAATGGCTGCGGCGTCGCACTGATGCGAGAGTCTACCGAGGTCGGCTGGAGGCAATAAAGCTTACTGGCGATCCCAATGTTCCAAGGGGGGAATACACCTTTGTCGCTGATGACTTGGGCGAAGCAGGCTTCGTGGGAGTAGCACAGGAACCGCCTTTTCAGGGCACCCGCGTTGTTAAGAGCAGAGGACATGTAGCAGGAACAGGCTTCCGTGACGGTAGGATTCCCAGTCTGATGCCAAACTATGATATGCCGCTAACAACGCAACATAAACAGACAAGTACATTGAGTCCCAGCTCATGCTCATCTCACATAGCAGACTTGCTCAGTACTGGCTCACTTTCGGACACATCAGCTATTTTGAGCGCGTAAACATTGATAACTTCCTCGCCCCCTGAGCCCCGGCAAAACCAAGGAATTTACACGGCCACTGTGCAGCAGCGTGCGAGAAGATGGAAGCTGCACCTCATGCCGAGGTTGTGTCGAAAACCCTTCCGTGAAAGCCCCATACAATTTGCTTGACTATGCGATTCATTTCAAAAATTGATATTCGAACGTTTCGGATCGTAAGGCTTTTCTCTGCCAAAACTTCCATGCGTTGATGTAAATACTTGGCTAATCATCAATCCGAACGGGAGCCTGTCAAGCTGCGCCTCAGCATGAACATAAGTCTCTGCGAAGTTGCTCATTACCAGTGGGTTGCTCTTTAAGGTCGGTAGTTTCTTGAAAAGGGCGAAAGAGGAGGAGATGACTCGACTCAGAAGCCCTGTGAATGAGCACGCTCGGAAAGGATTTCTCAAGGCTTATTATCATTAACCAAGACCAAGGAAGCCCAAAGTACGAAGCACTAGCATAACAGAGCGTATCAAACGTCAATAATGCCTCGCCTCATCAGCCGGCAACGTGATACTATGAGATATTGGGCGCAAAAGACCGGGCACTAGTATCTTGTGTATCCCAACAAACCATAGAGAGCTCCGTATACACACATCTGGGTGGCAAAGGGGGCGGGTCTAGCGCGGTTGTACATAGGTAGATGCTCTGGACAAAGAGCCCGTGCCCAACTTGGTAAAATACGCTAACTATGCGCATCGATTCACATCATCATTACCAACATCATCTCACCTTGCATCACTTTCGTCCCCCTCTCTGCCTTCAAGTCTTTCTCACACCTAGTCTCATCCTCCAGTCATATCACTGGCTGACCAACACTTCAAAAAATCTCAACCAGACTCATTCTTAACCTGTTGTCAGGTTGCTATTGGCCGCACTGTCATCAACCGCATCGCCATTCCCTCCGAGGTGCTATATAGTCGGAAGCCAATCTCTTAGTTGGAGCGGTGACACAGTTTGTACTGCTTGGTGATGGCCGAAAAATACGTGCTCCGCGTGACTGCTGGCCCTGGTTATGGAGCGGAGTCTCAAGTAGAGGTGCCTGTCAACAAGCCGCAGCCCATCAGCATCACTACCGACTTCGCTGATATTGAGCTCAACGTACGGGTGCAAAACTACGCAGGTCTGCCGCGTCAGTCGCCCAAGACGTCTTCCTACTTCTCAACTGAACCCCACGCTACCAACAACGACCAGTACAGCATTGCCTTTCGTTTCACCCCAAAGAAGCACGCCGCGGGCAACGGGGAGGGCATATCTGCTGCCGATTTGCAGTTTGGTAATGACTTTGATCACCCCATCCGAGATCGACTGCCTCCCGGGTTCAACACCGCCATGAACATTGTCAAGTGGTGGATTGATCCAGGTCTCGAAGGCGACGCCTACGCTGACACCCCTTACCTTTACGGGCCTGCCTTGAGCTCTTTCAATGTTGTACACGCTGGCCCTGGCACTTACGATGAGCAGAAAGGCGGCCTCTGGTTCGAGGAAGGAGGCGATGAGGCCGGCATGAAGGTTAGGGAAAGCGCTGGCGCTCCGCCGACGCCCAAGGAGCGCATGAAGTGGGCGCTCCGTAAAGAGAGCAAAGAGCAGTGGCTGTTCGAGTATGGCAAAACGTATGGTCTGGACTTTTTCAACCCGTACTTGGACTTTTCCAATCTGGCTCTTCGCCTTCCAGGCTTTCAACTTGCCATAATGAAGTATTGGGACGGCCAGGGCCTACGGTAAGCTTCTCCATTCCTTGTTCCTATTCGAGATGCGTTATGTGCTTCCTGTTCCTCGTCGGTCTCCCCATACCTTGCAGCCCACAGCCACGAACCCCGATTCTTGAGATTCTCCCCCCCCATTCCCGATCACTAAGCTTTCGACCAAGGCATGCCATGGTAGTCAGCCAAGCAAAAGGACACCCAATCTGCACTTTCCTTTGTCATTCCATTCTTACTTTCTGCCGCAGGGAAGGAGGGCCTAAGCGCTCACATCAGCTTAGATACGTCCTCCGCAATCGTTCCACCGGCGACGTCTACCTCGTCGTCTTGTTCACCATCCACAAGAAGGAAGATGTCAACGACGATGGCTCACTCAAGGAGGGCACAGACGTTCAGGTCGGCAGTGTACCGTCTGCCTCTGACGTTCAGCGTGAAGCTCATGACGAAGTGAAATCTCTCTATGAAGCAAAGAAGCAATTAGGCTCCAGACTTCAAGTTTCAGAGACTAACGACGACGATGTGGACTGAAATCGCCGGACTGGGTGCTTGGCAATGACTGTTGCAGCGGGAACCATTCCTCCTTCACCAATCATGGTCGCGCAGTGGGATGCAACGCTGCCTCGACGCAGTCGCCAGTAAATGGCCGCGAAGTCTGCTCAAAGTTGCAGATAGAAATAGACAACTCATATCATGACTTTTTCAACTACTCTGACGCCCCAATGCAACAAGGCGTTCGAGTGGATTCCGTCCCGCCTACCGCTCAGCTATTGGCGTTTCCTTGCCTGGAAGCCGGCCTCGCCGCCAATTTTCCAATGACCTGCGACATCCCCTCTTCTGTGCCGTAGGTGGGTGGGTTCTCATTGGGGGAACCAGATTTATAAAAGCTGCGCAGGTTGCAAGTTCATGGATCCAATATCTATTCGCAAGTTGTCAGCTTCCGGCCAAGTTACAATTAGCCTCACGTCGTTGGCGACTCACTACAGCAAACTTGCTTTTAGCTCGGATCCTTGCACCGAAAAACACCAGTGCCCATGGTATCAGAGTCAAGCCTGCCGCGATAGCCCCGAGCAGGGCCCCCGCGCGAGCCTCTCCGAGGTTACGGAATAAAGCCCCGGTTACCAGGGGGAAGACGCCGCCGAGAATGTTGCGGCAGCAAGACTGCGCCGCCAAAGCCGATGAAGCAAACTTGTGGTAAATGTCGGCAAAGTAGTTGAAAGTGGCCAGGTAAACGGAGTAGATGCCCCACGTGGCGAGGCCGATGCCAAAGGCTGGGGCAGCCCAGTGAAACTCTCTGCTGACTGTGAATCCGAAAAGAAAGAGGCCGGCGGGTAGAAAAGTGGCCGTAATGCACGTGAAGTAAAGGCGCGACTCCGGGGCCTCGGCTGGGAAGCGTCGTCGCATGAAGCCCCAAAAGGGAGAGGAAGGGCGTGTATCGTTGCCACCACGCCACTGGGGCAGTTGCAGTAGCTGGTCTTGCAGCACGCCGACTATGGTGGCCACCACCGATCCTATGATCATAGCAGTGAAGAAATAGCTCGACTGCTCAATGTCCAGATTCCTAGTTCTCGAAAGTGCTAAGGGTATGCTCCCAAAAGTGCAGTACAGAACCGCCCAGGCGAAAGCACACCAAAGCGAGAAGAAGAAAACGACGGGCTCCGTCAAGAGGAGATGGACGGGTCTCATTACGGACACAGACACTAGCTTGACCAGAGATGCTCTCTCTTCGTCCTCGTTGACGATCCAGCGCACTCTTCGCATTACGAGCAGGGCAGAACAAGAGCAACGCGGACTCGATCGGCACATCGCTTCTGGCCTATCTGGCTTCGAATGCCAACAGTCCTGGTTTTCGGTGTCCGAGATCGAGTCAGACGCTTCACTTGTACCAGCCCTGGCGTCCTCGAGCCAGACCCCGTAATGTCCGACGGCCTCGAGCTGCTCATACCAGGTATTGATGGCCCTAGCTTTCCTCGAAAGAATGACGGAGCCTCGACTCTCCTTGAACAGGACAGCGAGGGCGATGACAAGAACCGAATCGATGATGACTTGGTGCCAGAATATCCATTTCTGTACGCATAAACCTGTCGATTAGCATGGAATCGAGAGACTCAAGGGGTTATTGGTGAGAAAAATGTCCAACCCAGGCCATTATCGCACTGTCGATACTCATGCGCTTTACCATAACCCCAGCAACAAGTGGCCCGGCGCCTGTTCCGCCCAAGACGGAGCCGCTGAAGATTGCCTGCGGTGACCCTGGAGTCAGCCCAGAACAATACCGGCGCTGGATGTGCAACACTACCATGGGAGTATTTCTCTGCTCTTTCGCCCACAGATCGGCAATAACACCTCCAATGACGGAGCTAAAGACGGAGCCACCGACGCCGACAAGGAAGCGAGCGACGAGCATCGCGGCCAGATTCGGTGCGACGGAGCACACGGCCTGGAACACGACATACACGACTCCGGATGTTACTAAAACCGGATACCTGCCATACATCTCCGAAAGGGGAGCAAGAACCATCGGGGATAGGGCGAATCCTACGCAGAAGGTTGTGATTCCGGTGAGCATGGCCAAATGAGAGGACCCGAGATCATGAGCCATAAGGGCTGCCGGCGGCGAGTATGATCCGGCAGTGTAGGCCGTCAGAAAAGTGGCAACACAGGAGAGGGCCAGCATCAGGTATTTCCGCGGGTGGGGCCATTGCAGAGGACTTGCAAAGCGACTTAGGTCAGGAGCCACCGGCATTGGCAGCATCGAAGATGAGTCGATGACGACCAGCTGAGGGAGGGCGGTATCGAAAGCTAGATACCGACAGGTAATGAGACTGCTGCTGTTCAGGCAGAGAGGACCTGCGGGCTGTTGGCAGGATCCGCGGGTGAGAGAAGGTAGCTCCGCAGCAGTTTTAGCATCTCGACATGTCTTCTCGACATCCACTGAGGGACTGGTCATGTTGGAAGGGTGAGGTACAAGAGCAAAGGCAAGGTCGAGAAGGGGTATGCCTGATCTTGGGCGACTTAATACTGAACTGAGGATCCATATTACTCTCACCAAGGACGCACAGAAGAATGAGCCAAAGGGGAGAATGAGCTCAGGTAGAACGAACGTGTGGCAGCCTTGATTGAGCATCGAGGGAACCGTGGGCATGTTATATTGTAGGGCCGGATATGCGGCCTGAGAATCGGGAATAAGACAGATCTGCGTGGCTATGCCCTACCCCAGCTCGCTGGTCCATGACGGTCAGGGTCTGGATGGAGAAATGGAGATGGGTGTTATCCATAAGTCGGGGCTACGAAGACATATGAGTTGCCCGTCACGCGGGTACAATCTCCAGCTCCAGGATACCGTGGGGAGAGCAAAGCAAGCCAGTCGTCGGCAGCAGTGGTGGTGCAGTGCTTGGTACTTCCACATCATTCAAGAACCGCGGGCGACGCCGACACTGAAAAAGGCCATCCGCGAAACTAGTGACGCCAGACTCTTCACCATATGCAGTGGCAGATCGGCCGGGGAATGACGCCGCAACTCGAGTCCTTCAAAATTAAAACAACAGCCAGAAGGCCACCGGCTGGCTTAGGCCGGACGCAGTCTATTTGCAGAGGCATTGGCGTTGCGGGTCATATGGGGATTGGTCGCATGGCGTGGCATGGCGTGGCTGTGAACGAGCGATGTCGTTGACGACGTGCCTGAGTTCTCTCCATGGTCTTCCCCCGCTTAGCTTAGCTTGACCTTGTCAGGAATAACTATCAGGAATAACGCGCTCTAGAAGTAGAGTTTATACTAGTTAAACCTCAGGCGCTAGCACTATCTCTATAAACCTCGCCCTATTTAAGCCGCTTAGAATAGAGTTTTAAATAGTATATATAACTATATTTAATTATATATAATATATAATAGATTTTACTTCTTAATTATATATAATAATTAGGAATCTAATAAGACTAAAAAACTACTTATATTATAGACCTAAACTTTAAAGCTTATATAGGATATTGCTATTAAGGCTCTATATAACTACTATTCCTATAGTCTAATAAAGAGTTTTCACCCTAAGTATAAACTTTTCAAGTTTATTATAATACTATTAAAGTATTACTAAAATATTTCTTATAACTAGTTTCTAATATTAATAAACTTCTTATTTAAGTTTAACTTAGTAGTAAATAATAAATATTAAAAGAAATAGAAAATAGTAAAAAGATAATAGTAGATATGACTAATC
>RYZW01001724.1:0-17834 GCA_004367215.1 Colletotrichum trifolii | reverse complement strand
ATATATAAGGATATATAACTAGTCAATCTATTATAAATATTTTATATAGTAATACTAGCTATTTAAACTTTTCAGGTAGCTATAGTAATTATAGTATAGTTTAACCTCGAAGTCTACTAGTTTAATATTATTAATATCTTTCTAAATACTATAAAAAACCCTAATAAACCTCTAATAATAGTAAAACTACTAAATAAATTCAAAGTTATAGAAAGTTATATAGAATTTAAATATACTTTTTATAATCTTTCAAATATATTTTTTCTTTAGTATAAAACTTTTTATATTACTCTTAAATTATTAAACTTCTAACTATACTAAGAAAAGCCTTATCTATTTAAAAATAAGAATTCGAGTATTTTTATCTTATTCTATATAGATAATATTTTTCTCTTATATTATAGAATAATTAAAAAAAGAACTTCTAAGATTATCAAAAATATTAAATATACCTATAAACTTAAGGAGTAAAGTCTAATTAAGTATTTCCTAGGAGTTTAAATAGTTAGAGATTATAAATATTATAGGATATATTTAGTTTATAATATATGTATTAGTAAAATCACTAAGTATTTTAATCTTAACTATAACTTAATCTTATAATACTATTTCTAATAGTAGCTTTTATTATAGATACTAGTTAAGTTATATTAAAAAAGATTTATAAGTATTAGATAAAAGTTAATTTAATTCTTTATATTTCTATTATGATATAACTAGATATCTTATTAATATATTCTCTACTTTTAAAATACTTTGCGAATCCTTTTTAAATATATATAGATACTATAACCCATATAATTTAATACTTATATAAAATAGGATCCCTAGTATTATAATTCAGAAACTTAGGGGATATTAATAAGATACTTTAAATACTTTTCATTACTAGAGATATATTATTCATAAACCATAAAGAAACTTAAAAATTAACTTATTACTATATTATCCCTCTATTTAGAAAACTAATCTAATAAAAAGCTACTTAATAAAATACTGTAATAATATCAATAATTAAAGTAGAACTTCTTAATTTAAAACATATCTTAAAAAGACTTTTATATTAAAAAGACTATTCTAAAATATGAAATTTAATTTAGGAGTTATTTAGAAAGTCTATTATTATAACTACTAGATAATTAGACTGGTAATCTTGGATAGTAAATATTTGTTAACTAGACTTTAATATATCAGTATTTAATAAATATAGTTTCGCTAAGAATACTTAAAAAGTAATTTTAAAGTAATCTATATATTTATAGATATAATACTAATAGATAGACTTATAAAGAATCTAACTTAAACGAAGTTTGAATAATTTAGAGTACTTCTCAATTTTATAAATCTATAAGTAATACTTTTAAGGCTAGCTAAAATAATAGAAAGAACTATTTAAAGCAATTTCTTATTTATTTAGATATATAAATAAGTAACATAAGATAATCCTAATTCATAATAGGAGGTTTTTATAGTAGTAATATAGAAGGTGAGAAAGTAATAGAACTCTTCTAACTATTCCTGGGGAATAGAATTCTTAAAATAGGTTTTTATCCAGCTTAATACTAATTATCCGAACTCACTAAATAAGTAAAATACTATGAGAAGTATATAGAAGTTAACCTATATAAGTATTGAAAAATAACTATAACCCCTAAAAAAGCAGAAGTAGGAGCTTAAGCTTAAACTAAAAGAAACTACTAGAAACTAGTAGTACTATAACTATAACTACATATTCTAAACTTTCTAGGAACTAACCAAAATATACTATATACTCTATATTTTCTAAGAACTAGCTAGAATATAAGAAATCTACTAACTAGGGAACTAGTTACTATTACTAAAATACTAGAAATATAACTTCTAGAAGTAGGCTAAATAAGTAATATAAACTATGGAGCTTGAATAAGTTAAAGTACCTAAACTAGAGAAAAGTTCTTAATTATAGGAGTTCTAGTAGTAGAGTCTAAGATATTTCTATTCTTAATAAAAGTAGCCTCGAAGTCTTTCTACTATTTTAATTATAACTTAAAATAGATAAATTTCTTTATATTATTAACTTTCTTACTTTTTAACTAAGAATAGTTAGACTTAAATAAAAAATCTTAAACTAAAATACTCATTTGATTAATATTAAGGATCTAGAAAACTTCTAAATAATTCTTATATACTTTATAAACTTAATTAGAAACTAGTATATAAATATTTCTTAAACCATTCTTATACTAGTAGTATTAGTTAGAAACTAAGTCTTAATTACTAATACTAATAGTATACAAATAAAAGCTTTAAACGAAGATAAAACTAGAATAATATATTATATAAGGGATAGTTTAAACTAGTTATAAATCTCTAATAATATTTATTTAGAATAAGTAATTTTTACGTTTCTTAGTAGTCTTACTTTTCTTAGAAAAAGTAAACTTAATTAGATTCTTCTTTCGAATAGTAGACTTATTACTAAGCTTTATAAGTTATTATTTAGTAATTTCTAATTAAAATTGAAACTTATTTATTTCTAATAAAATAGTTTAATTTCTAATCTAAAAAGACTTTTTTATTATACTAGTAGTAGTCTTTATATATTTCTTAGGTAGTTTAGTTACTTCTTTAATATCTTTATTACTATTTTCTTCTCTATTAGTAATAATCTCAGGTTCCTTATCCTTATTACTAATAAGCTTAAATATTTCTTCTTTATCTTTAGAATTACTAGCTAAATCATCTTTTTTATTATTAGAAAAAAGCTTTAGAGTAGAAACCTTTTTCAGATAACTATAGAAATATTTTAAACTAGTAATAGGGATAAACTTCTTGATTAAAATAGCTCTCTTTGTTATAATATTACTAAGTTTAGGTATTTTAGTAAATTAAAATACTAAAGATAATAAAAAATATTCCTATAAATGAAGAAACTCCTAGAAATATAAGTAGATAAATAACTTTAGGGAAATTAATTAGCTTTTATACTAAGACTAAAAATTTAAACTACTAATAGAATTCTTTTCTTTAATAAAATTAAATTATATTTAAATCTTAGATATATAATACTCTTAGATAAAATTACAAAGATAGATAAGTATATTAATAGAGAGAAAAAATAGAAAGTAAAAATAGGAATTATATTATTCAAAGGGAATAAAGTTAGATAAAAACTACTAAATAAAGTAAATCTCTTGAAAAGAGTATAAAAAAGTATTTCTAGTTCGAAACTTATTATCCTTATTAAGTATATAAGGATGAAAAATAGTTAAAACAAATTCGAATTTTATTATTCTATTACTTTTAAGGCTAGGGTTAAGAAGAAATTGTTTTAATTTAGGAATATACTAGGTAGAAGCTAGTGCTAGATTACTAACTAAAAAAGATATGAAAGACTCTAGAAAATTAATAATAATATTATGTTTATTAGTATTAATATTAATAGCTTAGTTCTTAGCTTTAATAAGAAATACTTAGGTTTAATAATATTTTCTTAATAGACTTGAGAAACTTATCTTATGGTAAGAAAATTAATAATAACTAATATATATTATTATACTTCAAACTAATATATAAAATCTATATTACTAGAATATATTACCTATAAATATATAAGGGTAATTATTAAAATAGTTATATAGAAGAGAAGAAAGAAAACTAGTAAGTTGAAAATTGATAAATAATTTATTTATAGTATATAAAAAAATCAGATTACTAGTAATTTTAAAAAGAGCTAACAAATTATTCTTACCGATATACGACAAAGATAATTAAATATATAACTAATTATAATAACTTTGTTAATTCCTTTTATCCGAGTATTCAAAAACCTATTTTAAGAAACTATTTACCTTTCTTTATTTATTTAGTATATTACTTAGATTACATAAAAGTATCTCTAGTAACTCTACTACTAGGGGGGTATATAAGAATATATATAATACTAAAGCTACTATATAACTCTACTAACTACTATTTAACTCTAGTAGCTTATATAAAACATTTACTATTCCATTTAAGCGTATTTAGACACTTCATTCTAGTTAAAAAAAACATACTTTTCAATAACCTACTTTCAGACTATATACCATATTATTTATTTATCACATAAGGAAAACTATTAAGAAGTTAAGACTAGTCTTATCTAACCTCTACTACTAATTAAATAAATAAATACTAGCAAAACTATCCTATTTATATTTTATAAAATATAAAATATTATTATTATATTTTTTCAAAAATACTATATAGTTATTAATAGTATACTCTAGCTCTAACTAATATTATTACTTATTCCTATATTACTAGCCTAGTTCCTAAATAGTTAAAAATCCTAATTTAAATAGTTAAAGTCTAGAGTTATATTTTAGTCTACCCCGAATTAGTTAAACTAGAGTCTTAAAATAGTTATTTCTATTCTTAATTAAAATAAATATCTTTTCTTAACTAACTAGATCTTTTACTTTAAATATACTATCTGGTTTTCTAGCTATTAGTATATTTCCTAAATTCTAATTTTCCCCTAAAAATATTATATTTAATTATTTTTAATTAGAAACCTAGACTAGCTTTATTAGTTTAAATATTAGTTTAAGTATTATTAAATTTCTCTTATTAGTTTTAAAGACTAATTCTTAGCTTAGTTTAATATTTTAGGTTACTTCTAGTACTAATAAGATAGCTAGTAGAAAAGAAGTCTTTTTACTAAGTATTCTTACTACTTTAAAATCTCTAAGTATTTTAAGAATAAAATTATTTTCTTCTTTAGTAATTAACTTAATTAGTAGTTTTATAACTTCTTTTATAAGTATTTTATATNCTAAGGCTAGTATTTACTAGTAAGTAATTTATTCTAAGTATTATAAAGAGTAGTTATAAATAGAAATATTAATATATAATTTATATTTCTTTATCTTATACTATACTAATAACAACTTTAACCTTATAGATATATAAACTAATAATACTTTTAATTTCTCAGATACTACTTTCTCACGCTATAAAGATAAAGAACTCTAAAAAGCTTTATTTAAAGTAAACCTAAAAACTACTTTTATAGAGATTACCCCTCTCACGTTTAATAGAAGTATCTTAAGCTTTAATAGTAATACCTTCTACTTATACTAGAAGTACTAAAAATGAAAGCTAATACTCCTTAATATATATACTATACTTAAGGTACTTAAGAAGGTATATACTAAATAATATATACGCGGGGCATACTTCGTTTTAATATACTAACCCGAGGTATTATTTAACCTCTTACGCGCCGCGTAAAAATAACAATTCTTAGCTAATAATACTACTACTTTTAATAAGTACCTTAAGTAGTAAATCGAGTACTTTAACTATAATCTTAACTTTATACTACTTAACCTCTTAAAAGTATACTTCTATACTTTTATTAATAGCTTTTTTATCAATAATACTAACTTCTTATTTTAACTAGGATTCGCGATAATCTTAAACTAAGAAATAATAATTAGTAATAACTAGTTTAACTTTTATAGTAACCTTATCTATTACTTTTCTATTAAAAATAAAAGAGTTACTAGGAGTATACTTACTTTAGAGATTTATACTATAATAACTAGTATAGACTCTACTTATACAATAGCTATAATACTTAGAAAGATTTTTAAATACTAAAATTTCTCTTAGATCCTAACTATTATTTCTCTAACTTATACTCCTTCTATAAATACCTCGTAAAGCTTAGTACTACTAAAAAGAAGTACTTAATACTTAATATTATAGTATTAAAATAGTTATATAAGTATTACGAGTTCTACGAAGTATAGTAGATTAATAGAGATAATAATATCGCTAATATTTTTACGAAAAGTATTCTAAACTATACCCTCGAGAGATTTATTTATTTAAACTATATAACTATTCGAATAGAGAGATAGGTAACTCGAGCAGAATAGATAATATAAGTAGTTAGACATTATTAAGTAAAGGGTAAAAGGATTATTTTTAACACTAAATTTATACTTATTTTTAATACTATTTTAATAGTATTTTTAGTATATATTTGTAGTACTTTTAATACTAGCTTTTATATATAAATAGAAATATATAAAGTATATAGTAAAAAGAAAAAGTTGCTAGTATTAGTAATACTATACTATATAGTATATAGTCCTATATATAGTATATACGCCTCTATACGTATATAGTATATATAGCTATATACTTCGTACTTTACGGATAATACTTATTACTAGTTATAGCTTAGTATTGTAATAGTTAGTAAGTAACTACTATACTATAGATCTAGAACTTTATATACCTATACGTAAGTATATAATATAGTAATAATAATAACGAATACTAGAACCCTTTTATACCTATGAGACAAGATTATGTATAGTATGCATTACCCTCTAGATAAACTAATATTTATATATACCTATAATAAAAATTAACTAAAACCTATTAACTATAATAACTTACCTATTTAATTTCCTATGATAAAGAATAGTAGTATTATAGTAGTATTATATTAATACTAAAATAACCTAAACTACCCTTATACTTATTATTTATATATCCCTATTCTAACTAATTATTAACTCTAACTAAAATAAAAGCTAGGATTAACTATAATTTCATAACTCTATGTTACAAATCTTAAGCTTTATTATAATTATATAGTAGTATTAGATAGTAGTATAGTAATTTATCTAGCTAATATTATAACTAAGAATAACTATCTAAATTTAATAGAAGAAAGCTAGTTAGAAGTAATTTAGCTAAATATCCCCTATTTAAAAGTACCCCCCTACCTCTTCTATAGCTAATTTAAACTTAATAAAAAACTTAGTAAATATCTATTTAAACTTCTAATAGAAATAGCGAATCTTCTCGAGAACCTAAATGCTATAGTAAAAGTTCTTATAATACTTAGTAAAGTACTCAAAACATACATTAATATCCTAATTATATTATAATCCTTATAATATATAAAAATTACTAACATATGTCTAGATTTCAAATAATAAACTAGTCTATAAAACTACTAGAAATCCTCAAGTTCCCTAATAAGAACCTAATTAACTCCTAATTTATACTATATAATCATCTACTATATAAGAAAATAGAAGATATTACTATTAAAAAAAGTCCTAATAAAAAATAGTTTCCTCTTTAGAAAGGGTACTTATAATACTTATAAAACTATATTATAATCCTATTAGAACTACTTAAAAGTATCTTAGAAAAGTTAGTTTTTATCTTTTACTAAATTAATCTACTATTAGTCTATGAGAAACCCTATTAAAAGTTCTAGAATAGTAATATCTACTATTATCTTTTACTATTTTCTATTTCTTTTATATAGTTTACTATTTACTACTAAATTAAACCTAAATAAGAAGTTTATTAATATTAGAAACTAGGTATAAGAAATACTTTAGTAATACCTTAATAGGATTATAATAGATTTAAAGAGTTTATACTTAAAATGAAAACTATTTACTAGACTATAGGGGTAATAGTTATATAAAGCCCTAATAGTAATATCCTATACAAACCCTGAAGCTTAGGTCTATAATAAATAGTAATCATACTTTTTATATATACTTACTATAAACTAGCTGGTGGTTTTACTGGTATAAATTAACTTAGCTATATCTTTACTTATATCAATATCTAAATAGTATTATAGAAATAAGCTTTAATAGGGATATTAGATTGTAGTATTACTAATAATACTCATATAAAGTAATAGCTTACACTTTTTACTATTAGTAATTATATAAGTATATTAGGTTTCTTCTGATTATTAAACTTCTTAAAAGCTCGTTATAAGTTATTATATAATATATTATTAGTATTTGTAATTTCATTAACAAATCTAATGCTAAAGATCTTTATTTATTTATATTCTTAGACGTTAAAGTATTCGAAGTATAGTATTTCTTTTACTAATAAATTCTCCTATTCCTTAATATATAACTCTTCAAAAGTTTCCTTCGTGTTATAATATAACTATATTAATAAATTCTAATAGTTTTAGTTAATACTTCAATTTCTATTACTATTAGGTGAATATTATAATATATAGTATTAGAAAAACTAACTTCTATCATAAAGATATTATTCTTATATAAGTATCTTTACTATTTTAATGTCTCTTTTAATAATACTATTCTAATTATTATTTCTTCTAATAGGATTTCTCCTTTAGCTTTATATTATAAAGCTTTTAATTATTAGCCTTTGTAACTTAGGATTAGTAGTATAGTTTAACTATTACGATTAAGAACGTATTAAACTTACCTTTTATTTCTCTGATATTTATCTGATTATTAATTAGGATAAATCTGGAAGTTTTAGTCTCGCTTTACTATTCTTAATAGATATATATATCTAATTACAGTAGTAATTAGTAGATAGATATAGTAAAAGGGTTATTCGATATATTCAAAGTATTTAAGGCTTTGTATTATATATAGATCTTATATAATGCTTGTATAATTCTTTAGATAACTACTATATATTTCATAATATCGAGTAAGAGTAATACTAATATATTAAAATATTAGTATATTCCAAAACTCAATATAATTAGTATGAACTATTAAGATTATTAGTATTGTTAATTATTTTAACTATATTTTGAAAAACTTCTTCTCTTGTTATTTCTAGTATGTTATTATATAAAATCTTATAAACCTTTTATAGACAAGTATAGTACTACTTAACTTTACTAATACTATTACAAGACTTAATTAGTATAATCTTTACTTTACTACTTATACTATTAACTTCTTTTTTAAAGTATTTAATAGTAAAGTTATACTTTATCTTAGTTATAATCTTATTTAGAGAATCCTAATATATATGAATTTTATTTTTGTTTAATATATACTATATATCCTCTCTAGAGATATTCCTTAGAGATCTTATAATTAGATTGATAATTAATATACTGATTTCATATAGTATAAGCTTATGACTATTGAGATATACAGAATTGATAATGATCTCTATACTAAAGTTATAGTTATCTTTGAAGTTAAATTTTAATTGATATAATATTTCACTATCTATTTAGTACTAGTAGTAATCATTTAGAATTATTTCGATTTCATTAATAGTTACTATTTAGCTTTTTCTATTAAAATATTGTTTTATCTATATGTATTAAAATAGCTAAACTTCTTATAGAATTGCTATATCTCTATTTCTATAAAGAAGTTAATAGGTTTGTTATAAAGATCTTCTTAGATTAGAAATTATAAATATTCTTCATATTCCTCTATAAGTAATAATATTCCTTTTTGTTGAATTGTATTATTAAAGTTATTAAAGCAGATTTAGAATTAATCTATCTTAGGAAAATTAAGAAAAGATTATTAATATATTTCTAAGGTTGATATTTCTAAAAGGTATAGAAACTTAGGTTATACTAAAACTGATAAAGCTTTACGTATCTTTAAATCTTGTACTTACTTTTAGAGTAAGTTTATCTAAGTCAAGATTAGGTATAACCTTCTAGAAAAGCTTTAATTATTATGTATTTCGCATAAATAGTTTTCCGAATTTTATATTTCACAAGATACTTTTATATAGAATTTTAGTAAACTTCGAAGTTACAAAGATGTTTAGTTTAATTACTATAACAGAGTAGTAATAAGTAAAATTCTAAAAGATCTCTGCAGACGTTTTAGGATCAACTGTTTCAATTTCACTATTTATAGTTATAAAACAGATTACTATAAAGTCCTCTTTGAATATCTTATTCATTATATAATATGATATTTCCATGATTATTTCTATTAGTATAGTATTATTAAAATAAATAGTAATCTCTATTACTAAGTCTATATTAGTAATTAATAAAGTTTTAAATTATAATATTACTATTCTTTATTCTTTAGTAGTAGACTTTACTGACTGGTATTCTATTACTAGTTTTGATATATTTAGTATTTATTATAGATATGTCTATTTTGAAATTCCTTAGGAATAGGTTTAAGAAGTAATTAGTACTCTATTAATATAAGAGCTAATAAAGTTATTAGTAATTGAAGTATAGGCTATATTTTGAATTATTATGTATGTATTTAGTGAAAGATTAATCATAATTTATAATATAAAGATTCCTCTATTTAAATTACTATTATTAAGTTCTTAAGACTTCTATAATCTATTTATATAGCTAATTAGTAGTTAGGTTTGTTTTATTTATAATATTATAGAAAGTATCAACTATATTGTATGTTTATTAACCTTTTCTTAAAAATCTTAAATGTTGAAATAGATATCTTTAAATTAGGTAATCCTAGTTCCTATTACTCTAAATACTTTAATTATATTGTTATAGCTATAATTTTTGTAAGTATCTTGAGATCTATATTGCTCTATTCCCTTCAATAATTATTATGAACTATTGATATTTTAAATGTATTTCTAATCATAATAACTATTGAGATGATTGGAAATCTGTACAAAATGAGGATAATTAATATCTTATAACATATATATACTAATATAGTTTAATATACTATTGAATATTTCTCGAGTAGAGATTATTTAATAATATAATTAATATATTCAATAATAGAAGTCTGTCAGAGTTAAAGCTAAGTCTATTACTTTATTGAGAGTTATAGCTAAGTCTATTATTTACTCTATATTCTATCTCTCTTTATAAAAAGTATTAAAGGGTTTGAGTAATCTTTGGATACTCTTATAACCCTATGTTTTCTATTTACTCTAGAAAACTAGTTTTTAGAGTTTAGGTTTTATAATTTATATTAAATAAACTCTAAATTGGTTAAACCTAAGTATTACAATATTTAATGTTTAAGCTTTTAGTGGATTGTATATCTCGGAAGTATAAATATTCTATATAATATAAAGTTAATATTTCTGAAATAAACTTTAGTCTTAGGTATATAGATAGTAAAATTCCCTACTTCTATGGAATCCAAACTTCTTATTCTTATCACTATTTCTACTTATACTAGTATTATTTCTAAATACTACTTTGAATTCTCTATTCTTCTATAGTTAATAGTTATATTATTCCTTTGATTTCTTACTAGTATTATAGCATTAGCTTAATAGGTTATAAGTTCAGCTTCTATTTATTTCTATTATACCAAATTTTAGTATTTAATTTGAAACTTATCTTTTTATCTTTTAACCTCTTTTGAAAAGCTTCTTTCGAATAACGTTTTTCGAAAACTTCTTTCTCTTTACTACTATATAGCTAATTAGACTAACTAACTATAAAGAAATTATATTAGTTAGTATAGTAAGCTTACTACTAGGCTAGTATAAGAATATGTTAAGTAGTAGAGGCTAAAAATCTAGCTTATACTTCAAGGTTTACTTAAGACTTTCATAAATTAGTTTAATAAGTTATTTCCTGTAAACTTTATTAACTAGGAATTTCTTTAAGTTATTTCTTAGAGGTTTTATAAACTAGGAGTCTCTATAAGTTAACCTAGACTTCTATTAATCAGATTTATAATTACTAAAGGTTATATTATATTTAAAACCTAGTAATCTATATAGAACCTAGTACTTCTATTAGGTCTCTTAATAAAACGATAAGTACTTTAATAGCTAACCTATTTACTCTAATAAAACCTTGATTTAAGAAATATTCTAATATCTATCTAAATACTAATAACTTTCATTATAATATACTATAGAAAAACCTTTAAAATAAGAAAGAATTATTCCTATTTCTATCTAATATTAATAAAAGTATATAATTTAATAACCCCCTATTGATAAATATCTAATAGAATTTCTCTAAATTAAATAAGTCTAAGAATTCTTTAAATATATTTACTAAGATAAACTTCTTTAAATTAACTAAAACTTTGAATTATAAAACTTTCTTAATATCTTTAAGACTAATAAATATTACTTAGTAAACTCTTAATACTAATTTTTATATCTTAGTTATTTTCTAATACATAATTAAAAAAGGATTTATATTTGAAAGTATTTTAACTAAATCTCTTGGATCCTAGTAAGTTCTTCCTAGTATTCTAGGTATACTATAAGTCTTCCGTTACTATATTCAATCTACTAAATATTAATATTATATATAATATAGTTATTCTTACCTACTTAATATAGTAATTTAATATCTAGCTAGCTTTTACTATTTATAGCGAGAGTAGTAAGTTTGAATCGTGTAATAAGTAAACGTGATTAGTAGCTATATACTTTCTCATTACGTAAACTACATATTAACTATTACTAGTTATTAGCGTTTATTCATGGCTATTAAATAACTAGTAACTATTAATAGCTAGTAATAAGTACTAATAGCTAGCTAGTAGCTAGTATTATATAATTATAATCTTGTAATAAATAACTATAATAGAAATTAAGCTTATATTTTCTCTTTATATATACTTTCCGTATTTATTAGCTATTAAAGTAACTAACTATATCTTACTATTTAGAGTTTTCTCTATTTAAATAGTTCTTTAGTACTAGTAGTATTTGAAAGGTTTATAAAATAAGAGTTATATAAATAGCTAGGTTTAAGCTATAATTTAGCTTAAAGGAGTATAGATACTATTTATTTAGAACTAGGGAATAAAAGAGAAATTCTCGCGAAAAGCGTAAAAAGTCTATTTAAGGATAATACTAGGGGCTTATTAGTAGCTTCTTAGTATTTAACTTCTTAGGTATAGTTATCGGGATTTAAGTAAAACTAGAATTAACTAGCTAGGTATAGTTTATAATATTATCCTTTTCCTTATTAATAATATACTAAAGTTACTTTCAAGGGTTTCTAATATATTTATTATTTAGCTTAAAATATACTTTAAACTAGTCTTATACTTCTATTTCCTATATTATATCTACTATTTCCTATATAGTATCTATAAATTCTTTTTATTTAATAAAAACCTATTATTACTATTTCTTACTTACTAAGTACTATCTTATTACTAGGATATTTTTAATTTCTTTTTCTATTTTATTATTATTATTAGTTATAAATAATAACTAAGGATTAATAATCTTTTATTTAAGTAAGAGGTTACCAATTATGTTCTAAAAGAGGTTAATATAGAATTTTAAGTAAGCTGTTTTAAATATATTTAACATATTAATATATAATATAATAATCCTAATTATCTTATATTTATAATATAGCTAGTCTAGCTTCTTATTTAGTTGTAATAATTTATAGTTTGAGATATTTAGCTATACTTTATTACTTACCTAATATTTATCTATAAGAAACTAGTACTTATTAGGTAAAACTTTATTTTACTATTAGATTATTATAGTTTTAGCTTAGATAAATCTTATAATATCTTATATCTTATTACCTAGTAGCTAATTAGTAGTCTCTCTTTTAGATACTATTATTCCTATATTTTTAATAATAAGTATAAAATTAATATAATGACTATATTCTATAAAGAATAATATAGTTTTAAAATTAGAATTATACTTTTTCTATAAAGTAAGCTATATAGTAAGTAGTAGGTCTCCCTAATTATCCTAAGACTAGTATATATATACTTATAATATAGCTTGAATTTCCTAGTTCTAGTATTCTATCCCCCTATTAGTTTAAAAGTAGTAATTAGTACTAAGTAATTATATTATTCTTATTAAATAGTAAAATTCTTTCTAAAGCTTATTTATTTAGTTTAAGGTATAGTTACTAATAATAGATTATAGTATTTTAAAAAAACTTATAATAGCAGTTTAAGAACTACTAAGTATTTATTTTATTTTCTATAATCATTATCTCTTTAAGAATTACTGATATATTAAGCTTATTAGTAATAAGCTAGAAATACTAATTACTTTTCTTTCTAGTTAATAGGAAATTAGTAATATAATCTATCAATAAATTAGAATATAACTAGTTAAGTACTAGGAAAAACTTGAAAAAATGTGTTTTTAGTTATTTCTAGATATATATATTTCTATAGATATTATAGTTCTATATAAATCTCTTTATTATTTTAACCAATATAGTTAGAAAAACGTCCTATTTATAGTCTTAAACATATGATTCTTCCTTAAATAACTAGTAATAATAGAATTATATAAGTCCTTAACTAACCTTGTGTTTAATTTATTAACAAAACTCTCTTTCTTATTACTTCTAAGTATTTATATTCTTCCTTAAAATATGAAATATTTAAAACTATTTAGTTAATATCTAGTAATGTGAATTTTAAAATATATATTAGGGGGAAAATTATATTCCCCTTATCAGATAGTTACTTTAGCTTTTTAGTGCTTTTTAGAATATTATATTATTCTCTCATATATAACAAATAAGATTTCTTAAAATTAGGTTTCATATTAAAAACTAGTAATGTATTTAATTTAATTCTTTTTACTTAGGAATCACTAAATTATATATCATTAGGGATAATTTGGATAACCTATTTCTATAATCTTTTATTATTTTATCTTATAGATATATCTTATTTATGTTTATATGAAATATCTAGAATGACTATTTTAACTTTTAAGTAATATTTAATATAGAAAGTAAACTTGGATAGCGTTCTTATTTACTAGTTCTATTTCTTAGTAAGTTACTATTCATTTCTAAAGTATTTTAAGTTTTCGTAGTTTCAAAAAACCTTCAACTATTCAATAGTTATAATTTAGCTTTCTAGGTCTATAAATATAGTAATATTACTAGTAATTCTTTATTATGAATTGGATAGTTATATTTTATAGGGGATAGTTATTAAAAGTAGAAAACTACTAAGTAAACTATATTTATACTAATCCCTTAAATAAGAACTTCCTTTAGTATAAACCTAGAATACTTAGTTTTTATTATAGTAAGAGGTTTAAAGTTAAATATATAGAATACTAGTTTTCTAATAGTTTTTATTCTATTCGTTACTAGAAAAGATAATTTGTCTAGGTTAGCTAAGTTAATGGTTCTATTATTTTACTACAGTTAAGAATAAAGTCTTTATAATAATTATACAAACCTAGGAAACTCAAAGCTTTTTTTAAATCCAAAAAGAAACTAGTCCTTAATTCTAACTGATTTAAAAGAATTATAAGAAATACTTTTTCCTATTATTAGAATAAACCTTATATACTTTATTAATATTATTACAAACTCGTATTTCTTTAGATCTAGAAATAATTTAGTATTAGTTAAAAAGTAGAAGACTTTCTATACCTAAACTTCATAATTTTCCTTTAACCTAGTAGTATAGATTAAAATTATTAATATATACTATAATGAAATTATCTAAGAATTTATATAGTATCGTATTAATAAACCACTAGAATATTACTAAAGCTTTAGTAATTTTGAGTAAATGAACAATTTATTTAAAAAAGCTATACTAGGTATAAATCATTGTTTTTCCCTAGTTTGTATCTTTGATTCATATTTTATGAGAAAATATAATACTATTCAATTTTATAAACTAATAAATACTAGTAACCCTCTAGAAAGTCTCTAATATAAGAAGTTAAAAGTACTTTTTTTTTCTTATAATTATATTTGAAACTTAGTAGCTTATATAAAACCTAATCTTTCTACTAGGTTTCTTAATAAAGAAAATGAATACCTTAATAGCGAACTTACTAGTTTTAATAGAACTTCTATTTAGGAAATCTTCTAGTATCTTCTTAAATACGAATAACTCCTGTTATAATATACTATAGAAAGAACTTTAAAATAGGGGAAGATTATTTATATTTTTATCTAGTATTAATAACATTATATAGTCTAATAACTTTCTACTAGTAAATACCTAGTAAGCTCTAGTAAGCTTTCTCTAGGTTAAGTAGGTCTAGGAATTTCTTAAATATATTTACTAGAATATACTTCCTTAGATAAACTAAAGTTTTAAATATTAGAATTTTACTACTTTCAAAACTAATAGATCTTACCTAGTAAATTCCTAGTACTAATCTATATATCTTAGTAATCTTCTAATATATAATAAAAAAGAAGTTTATACTTAAAAGATATATTAATTAAATCTCCTTATTCCTAGTAAATCCTTCCTAGTATTTTACGTATATTATAACTCTTGTTTTACTATACTCTATTTATTAAATACTAGTATTATATATAATATAATTATCTTTTATCTAACGTTATTTAAAATATAATTTTAGTAATAGTTTTTTTATACTAGAAATATAAATCTCTGATATATATTTTCTTATTTCTCAGGATAATTTAGTAATTTTGAAAGTATTACTAGGTAATGGTCTATTTTGTATATAACTTTTTTTCTTCTTCTTTATTATATTGATAAATAATAAATATAACTTTTTTATCAGGGATACATTAATAATAGTATTAGTATTAAAACTAATATCTATTAAAATACTAATAATGTAATTCCTATTTATTCTTATTTAGATAGTAGCTAACTATTTATTACTTTCTTATTCCTACTATTTCTTCTATTCCTGAAATTCTAGTTTTATAAATTCTCATATTTAATTCTACATTAGAGTTATTCTTTTCTTATATTTTCACCTACTTAACGTAGTAGTTTAATATCTAGCTAGCTTTTACTATTATAGTAAGGGTAGTAGGCTCGAATCCTGCGGCAGGTAAAGGTAACTAGTAGCTACGTGCCTTCCGATTACGTAAACTAATTATAGTAACTACTACTAGCTATTAATACTTACTATAGTTACTAATAACTAGTAACTATTAATAGCTAGTAATAGGTAGTAGTAGCTAGTAGGTAGTAGTGTTATATAACTGCGATTTCATAATAAATAATTATAATAGATATAGATATAGGTATAAATATACTTTCCGTTCATCAGCTATTATCTTTAACTAACTATATTATTACTACTTAAAATTTCCTTTATTTAAACAATTCCTTAGCCTTAGTATTATCTGTAAAGTATATAAAGTAAAAGCTAAATACTAGGTATAGCTTTCTTTAAAGGATCCCGAGAAGTATATAACTTTAAATAGATCAGAGACCTTTAATACAACTAATAAGTTTCTTATATTTTCTTTTTTACCAAAGGGAGCTAGTATTACTTTCTGAATCTTTTAGTTTCTAGGGTTCTATTTTAGTAATTTTTAGTTTTTTCTTTTTCTTCTTTATTATACTAATATTAGTATAGTTCCTAGTAATATAGCCTCTTTTGTAGTAGCTATNATATTTGTATATTACTCTTTATAATAGGGGATTTTCTTTAGTAGAACTAGTAGAACTAGAAAACTTATAATAGTAGTACTATTTATATATAATTCTAGTTATTGTTATATCTCTATTTTTATCTTTTAATATAAAGAGATAAATAGCTAAGACTTACTAAATTAGTAGTATTTTTATTTATTTTATCTTATAAGTAATGTCTTATATTTTTAAAACTTATTTATTATAAAAAGTAAGAAGTTTAATTATGATAAAAAGCTTTTTTAATGTTACGGGCTATGCTTAGCTAGTTAATTCTAGTTTTACCCAAGTCCCGATAACTATACCTAAGGAGTTAGGTACTAGTAGGTTACTAGTAAGCTCTTAGTATTACTTTTAAGTAGATTTTGTATACTTTTTATAAGAATTTCTCTTTTACTCTTTAGTTCTAAATAAATAGTATTTATGTTTTTTATAGCTGAACTATAGCTTAGGCTTAGCTTTTTATATATTTAGAACTCGGAGTTATTCTTTATAAAGATAATACTAGGTTAAGTATAGCTTTTTACTAGTTAAGAAAAGATATTAATTAGTAGAGTACTATTTTTAAGTATAAGAAATATTAGGTTAAGTATAGTTCTTTATTAAATAGAAGGACTAGGGTAAAGTACTACTCTTTACTAATTATAATTTCTAAGATATTATTAGTAGAGTATAATTCTTAATAAAGACTTATAACTA
>RYZW01001722.1:0-17851 GCA_004367215.1 Colletotrichum trifolii | reverse complement strand
ATAAGGGTATAAAGTTATTATAGAAAGAGTTATTAGTTATTTATTATTAAAAAAGTTAATACGGGGTAAGTATACTAGCTACTATAGCTATAAAAGGTTTAGCCCTAGATTAACTAGGAGCTAGTTATAGTAGTTAGTAAGGGTAGTAGGAAGGCTAAAGTTATACTTCAGGGGGCAATATATCTACTAATAGTCGTAGTAGAGAGCGAGCTATTAGCCTCTCTTTTAATTTCTATATTAAATATTACTTAGGGATTTAAATAGTAATTCTAGATATTTTATTCAAATATTAATAAGATATATTTATAGGATAGGATTACAAGAAATTATAAGGATAAGTTATCTAAATTATCTTTAATAGTATATAATTTAGTAATTCATAGGTAAAGAAAATTAAATCAGAGGAATTATTAATTTTTAATAAGAAATTTAATTTTAGGGAATTCTAGATTTATATAGTAAAGAAAGATATAACATTCTTAAGAACTAAAATTACTATTTAATAGGGGGAATATAATTTCCTCTTTAATTTATATTTAGGAGTTTAGATTTCTTTGTATTAATTAGATAGTTCTAAGTATTTAATATTTTAAGGAAGTATATAAATACTTAGAAGTAATAATAAAAAGAGTTTTCTTAATAAGCTAAAGATAAAGTTAGTTTAAGAGTTATATAATTCTACTATTACTAGTTACCTAGAGAAAAATAGTATATTTAAGATTATAAATAAAACATTTTTCTAATTAAGCTAGTCTTAGATAGTAAAGAGATTTATATAGAATTATAATATCTATAGTAATATATATACCTAGAGGTAAGTAAAAAGAAGCTTCTTAAGACCTTTCCTAATATTTAACTAGTTATATTCTAATTTATTAATAGATTCTATTATTAATTTCTTATTAATTAGAAAGAAACATAATTAGTATATTTAGGTCATTATTAATAAGCTAAGTAAGTTAGTAATATTCAAAGATATAGACATTATAGAAATTAGAATATATACCTAGTACTTCCTCAATTACTACTATAGGTTTTATAAGATACTATAGTTTATTATTAGTAATTATAGTTTAAACTAAGTAAATAGGTTTTAGAGAGAACTTTACTATTTAATAGGAGTGATATAGGTATTTAGTATTAGTTATTACTTTAAAATTAATAGGGGGATAGAATATTAGAACTAAGAGATTAAAATTATATGATAAGTATATATATACTAGTCTTAAGATAACTAGGGAAACTTATTATTTACTATATAGTTTATTTTATAGAATAAGTACAACTCTAGTATTAAAGTTCTACTATTCTTTATAGAGTATAATTATTATATTAAGTTTATACTTACTATTGAAATCTAAGAAAAGAAATTTCTAAAGGAAAAACTACTATTTACCTTCTAATTAATAAGATAAAAGATATTATAGGATTTATCTAAGTTAAGATTATGGTAATTTAGAAGTAAAGTAAGGTTTTAGCTAATAAATATTATTATTCTATAGATAAGTACTAAGTAGGCTATAAAATATAGCTAAATATCTTGAATTATAAGTTATTATAACTAAATAAGAAACTAGACTAGTTATATTATAAATGTAAAGTTATAAAAGTTGTTATATTATATATTATTAAATTAAATATACTTAAAATAATCTATCCAAAGTTCTATATTAATCTTTTTTCGAAGATAACTAATAACCCCTTATTTAAATAAAACCTTATTAACCTCTAATTACTATTTATAGTAAATAATAATCATAAAATAGAATAAGAAATTAAAAATATCTTAGTAGTAAAATAGTACTAGGTAGGTAAAGTATAATAATAGTAAGCTTTTATTAAATAGAAAAGGTTTATAGATATTATATAGGAAATAATAGATATAATACGGGAAATAGAAGTAACAAATTAGTTTAAGGTATATTTTGAGCTACTTAATAGATATAATAGAAGCCCTAAAAAGTAACCTTAGTATACTACTAATAGGGAAAAGAGTAATATTATAAATTATACTTAACTAGTTAACTTTAGTTCTACCTAAAGTCTAATAATTATACTTAAAAAGCTAAGTATTAGTAAGTTATTAGTAAACCCCTAGTACTACTTTTGAGTAGACCTTTTACGCTTTTCGCGAAAACTTCTCTTTTACTACCTAGTTCTAAATAAATAATATTTACGCTCCCTATAGCTAAATCATAGCCTAGGCCTAGCTTTTCGCAAAAGCCTTTATAATTATATTATTATAATATTCTAAAATATCTAATAACTAGTATTATGATAATATATTAATATTAAAGTATTATTTAATTAATACTTAATCTTTAATATTATCAGTTTAGTATAAGACGCTATAAGTTAGCTAGATAATATTCTTTTAAATATCAATAAATTATCTATTAATTATAATACTCGAGATAGTTTTATTAAAATCTATTTTAATGAAATAATGATCTTAGTAATAATAATTATAACTAGATATGTCTATACTTTTCCTATAGCTTTTTTATAAGTAATTATATAGATTTTAAGGAGATTTTAATTCTATTATAAAACATATAGCAGAATAATACATTATAGAATACCTAGCTTTTAGTATTCTATTTAATTCTATCTTTGAGAAGTTTAGAAAAGTTCTTAATCCTATAACTTGAGTCGTTATTTCTAGCTATATATACTAAACCTTAGCCTGAATAAAGCTTTCCCTACATAGATTATTACTATAAAGTCTTCTATTGTTATAAAATTAAATATTAGAACTAAGAGTATAATTATCTATAACAACAACTAATTTCATTATTATATTAACTAGTTATAAGCTAGTATTAATACGAATACTATTGTTAGGTAAAATTTATAGTTAAGAACTTTAAATAATAGTAATTATATAGCTAGTTTTTTTACTAGAATAGTTATAATATTATATAGTAAGTATATTATAAAACAAAGACCTTAGTAATACTTCCTCTAAAGTTCTTTTATATTTAACTTAAGTATTTTAGTTTATACCTTTTAAGGTATAGAGTATTATAAGGATATATTTTATAGCTTATATGGAGAGCCGGGATAGCTAGGAATAGATATAGATTACGTAATATAGTAGCCTTAGGCTACTATAGGATAAAAGCCCTCTTATAGTTACTACTAGTTAGCCTACTAAGTTAAAGTCTTATAACCTATAGAAACCTATTTTTCACTAAATACTCCTTCCTTTACTAGGCTTTTAGCTAATACTTTTATAATTCTTTAACTTCTACTTCCTAGAAAAGCAAAGCCGGGATTTTAGTAATAGTTCTATTATAACAAATAGTCAGCGAATACGTAGTAATAACAGTACTAGTATTAGAAGCAACGATAATACCCGAAGTTATAGCTACTAAAAACTCTACTAAACATATAACTTCCTCTACGCTGCCTAAACCTTAAATAGTAACTATAGTAGTACTTATATACCTCCTTAAATAATAGTTGTCTTTTATAGAAATAATATTAGCTTAGCTATCTAGTAGCGAATATATAGTAACCCCTATACTATTAATTCATAATAACTATAAAGATTACTCGAGGTCCCCTAGTTACCCCTATAGCTTTTTTTATAAAAGTACTACTTTATATAAAATCAAGGATTAGCTAATAGTAATTCAAGATAGCTATACTCTATACCTAGGGGCCTCTATAGCCTAAAAGATTTAATAAGCTATAACGAAATTCTCCTATACTTTCTAGACCTAGTAATGTAACTACTACTACACGTTATTGTTACTAGACTTTATATAAGCTAATTTTATAGTATTTATTTACTGTTTATTAACTAATCTAATTTTATAAGAGTTATACTTTTATAGCATACTTTATATACTTTGATATGAGAACTAGTCTTTACTAAAGTTTTACGCTGAATAGTTAACTATCTATAAAGCTTTAGGTATCCCTAGGCTAAAAGCTTCGAAACCTTATACTTTTATATTTTTCTATTACTTTAAAACTAGATTTTAGAAATATTTATAATACTAGAAATTCGATAATTAGGTACCTAGGGTAGTAGCCCTAGTAGCTGAACACCTCTAGGAAACTTTTCGGGAGCTTTAAAACGTATTTGTCAGTAGTATCAAGAGTACTACCGCTAAAGGGTTAGTAACTAAACGTTATAGGGAGCCCAAAGGCCCCCTAGCGAAAAGGCTACGCTTTAAAAAGTATAGATATTTCTTATGCGAAGTATATAATAAGTTAGGCTATATTATAGCTACTTATTACTATAATAAGTTCTATATATTTTACTAGAGACTAGGTTATTTTATAAGGGTTTACTACAAGCACCTCGCCAAAAGCTTACTAAAAAGGCCTTAGAGCCATGATAAGCCTAAAGCCGGGAAATTATAGTATAGTAAAAGTATTCTAGAAAGCAAGTAGCCTACAAGGGGTTACCACGAATACTTCGCCAAAGACTCGCTAAGGGTTTTTAGAACTATAATAAGCTTAAGGCTAGAAAACTATAGTATAATAAAAGTACCCTATAAGTATTTACTATAAGTACCTTATTAAAAGCTTGCTAAGAAGTCTTTTAGAGAAGCTATATTAAGCCTAGGACAGGTAAGTAGCTTACTAGTATAATTACTACGAGTACTTCGTTAAGGGCTCGCTAGAGGGTCCTCAGAGCCATACAAAGCCTAGGGCCACATAATAAACCTAAAAGAGCTAACCGGCAAATATACGCCAATACCTCGGTAGCCTAATTAGCCACGAGAAACTTTATATACTTAATTAGTAATAAGAAGCTTTATAGAAGTATTACTAATACGGGAAGGGGTTAGATACCCTAGGTTTAGCTTTAAAGATCCTAGTTAATATACTAGAACCTTATAGGTTAATATACCTACAGGAAGTACTATTTACTTAATATAGTAATAGGAGCCTTATACGTTAATATACATATAAGATAAATAATCCTTATATATTAATATATACATAAGATAACCCTGATACGTTAATATACATATAGGATAAATAACCTCTATATATTAATATACATATAAGATACTTATACGTTAATATATATATAGGAAAAACCCTTTTTATTATCAATCGCCAAATAGTCGCCAAACAACCAGCGAAACCATTTTCGAAAATATTTTTTTTAAAAAAAAAGGAACTATATAGCATTTACAAGCCTTAGGGCCCAAAGCTTATAGAGGGGGGGATAGTTATAAAGATATACCTTATAGCTTATATAGAGAGCTAGGATAACTAGGAATAAATATAGATCACGTAATATAGTAGCCTCAGGCCACTATAAGATAAAAGCCTTCTTATAGCTACTACTAGTTAACCTACCAAGTTAAAGTCTTACAACCTATAGAAACCTACTTTTTACTAAATACTCCTTCCCTTACTAAACCTTTAGCTAATACCTTTTTAAATATTTTATAATTTTCTAATAAACTTTTATTAAAAGTTAGATTTCAAACATAATATAAAACTTATACTAATTAATAGTTATAGAGGTACTAAGGTTTTTATTATAATTATTAAAAATAGAGAATTTAAGTTATATTTCTATAATATTTCTCTCTATATTATACTAGCTATAAACGTTATTTTAATTTAGTAGTTATAAACTAAAGATACCAGTAAAATATTAGACTAAATTACGTATTTTAATTATAAAAAAGTAATTACTCTAAAATTATAGTTATTATTATTGAAGATAACTACTAAGTTCTCGAATATTATATATTTTGTAAGAAATTAATTATTTGAAGAATATAATTTATACAATTAGACTTTCTCCTAGGTATTACTACTACTGGTTATATATCGTAAATACTATTTAAAAACCCCTAAAAATAACAAATAGTTCTAATACTAATAAGTAGAGTATTTCAATAGAAAGCTCTTTAGCTATTTAATTTTAATTATATGATATATTTATGTTACTAATAATTACTTAAAATATAATAACTAATAGTATACTTGATAGGTATATAAAGTTTATAATATTAGTAAAATAAAACGCAAGAATTGTTATATAGAATAAGGAAACATATTATATACTACTCTTAAAGAATGTTATTTCCAACTTCTACTCCTATTACCAAATTAATAATAACTATATATTAATTCTAATACTTATAGATAGAATAACTAATTATTCTTAGAATTCTTATTCTAATAATTATATTAGAACTATTATAATAAAGATATTTAAAAGCTTTATTATTGTTTATATATATATCTGCTTAATATAGTGGTTTAACGTCTAGCTAGTTTTTACTATTTTATAGTAAGAGTAATAGGTTCGAATCCTATAGTAAGTAAGCGTAATTAGTAGTTACGTGTTCTCTGATCATATAAACTATATAGTAACTACTACTAGCTACTAGTACTTACTAATAACTATTAATAGTAATTATTAATATTAGTAATTAGTAACTATTAAAATTACTAGTTAGTATTAATAACTAGTAATGATTATTACTAGCCAGCTAGTATCTAGTATTATATAACTATAATTCTATAATAAGTAATTATAATAAATATAAGTCTATACCTTTCCTTTATAATACATTTTCCCTTTAAAGTATACTTTCTATATTTATTAGCTATTAATTAACTAACTATATCTTATTACTAAAAGTTTTCTCTATTTAAATAGTTCCTTAGAACTAGTAGTATCTAGAGTGTATATAAAGTAGAAGCTAAGTATTAAGTATAGCTTCTTTTATAAGGTTCCCGAGAAGTATATAACTTTAAATAGATTAAAAACCTTTTATATAACTACTAGATACTTTATATATATAAGTATAGTATTAATATTATGGTTTTTAAGTATAATAAGAATGTTTTTAAGTATAAGAATCTAAAATGTAATTTTACTTTTTGAAATATATATCTCAAGCTATTTACTCTATATACTTAAGATTAAAACAGAAATATTAAATGTATTAGAACAGTTATAAAGACAAATATAAGAACTATAAAGTATAAAAGTAAATTACCTTATAAACTCTAGCCTAAAACCTTATGAATAGCAATATTTCTTTATGACTAAATACTAATATACTTCCTAAGCTAGTAAATACTATACTAGAAACTTGATAAAATTACTTAAAAAGATAATCCTATATTACTAGATTTAGCTCATTTTTATATTTATAACTATAAATACTTTATTCTTATTACAAATATAGAAGTTTAATATAACTAGTTAATATACCTCAGAAATATTTTTATTAGTCTTTTAGCTGGTTATACTTTCATTAACTAATATTGAATATAAAGCCTTTTTTCAAATAAAGTTATAATAACTTATAATATCCCTTTTTATAAAACTCTTTTTAAATAGAGATTTAGCTTTTTAATAAGATAGCTTTAAGTAGTTTAGTTCTAATAAAGTTTCTTACTAGTTATGAAAATAAATAACTATAGTAGAATTACTTAAAGTCAATTTAACTTTTTATTGAAACTTTAGTAAAGAACCTAATAAAGTTATCTATACTAAGATAAAAAGTAACTAGAATAGTTCAAAGTCTTATATCTATATGATAGTAATTGTTAAGTTTTATAAAATACTTTTTAAAACTATAAAGTTTATTTCAATAACTTTTCTAGAATAACTTATTATATATATTTATAGAAGGGGCTAATAGCTTACTTTCTACTAAGACTATTAGTAGCTATATTACCCCCTAAAGTATAACTTTAGCCTTCGTATCCCCTATTACCTATTATAGCTAGCTCTTAGTTAATCCGGGGCTAAGCTTCCTATAGTTATAGTAGCTAGTATACTTGCCTTATCTTAACTTTTTCAATAATAAATAACTAATAACTCCTTTTATAATAACCTTATACTTTTATATTTTTATATTAATATAGCTATATATAATCTGAATACTTTAAGATATTGAATTACTATTAACTATAAGTATTCTATTCGAATATTTACTATAACCTTAATATCTATAACTTTAATATCTCCTAGACTAAGCTTTACCTATTTCTCAAACAAGACTTAATATTACTAATTTCAAGGTTCTCTACTACTAATATAAACTAATTTATAATTTCTATATAAATATATTAGGACCTGCTTGATGTAGTAGTTTAATGTCTAGCTGGCTCTTACTATTTTACGGTAAGAGTAGTAGGTTCGAATCCTGTAGCGGGTAAGCGCGACTAGTAAGTATATATATACTTTCTGATTATATAAACTATATAGTAACCGCTACTAGCTATTAGCGCCTACTAATAGCTATTAATAGCTAGCGACTATTAATAGCTAGTAATATGTAATGATAGCTAGTTTAGTATTTAGTATTATATAACTACGATCTTTAAAGAGTAACTACGATAGATATAGGCCTATACTTTCCTTTTAAATAATATACTTTCTATATTTGTTAACTATTATTTTAATTAATTATGTTTATTACCTGAGGTTTTCTCTATTTAAATAGTTCCTTAGAACTAGTAGTATCTATAGGGTTTAATGTACCGGGTGTAGCTTCCTTTAAAGGGTTTCCGAGAAGTATATAACTTTGAATAGATCAGAGACCTTCAATAGAACTACTAATAAATATATTAGGATTTAGTTTATTTTTCTTAGTAAATAATTTTAATATATTAAGTATAGCTAAAATATAAATAATACTTATATAAATATAGATATTTCTAGTATAGCTAAGTAGGTTTTAAACGCCTTATAATTATATTATTATAATACTCTAAGGTATCTAGTAATTGGTATTATAGTAAAATATTAATATTAGGATATTATTTAATTAATACTTAGTTTCTAATATTATTAGTTTAATATAGTAATCTATAGGATAGCTAGATGACTTTCTTTTAAATATCTAAATATGACTTATTAATTATAATATTTAAAATAATCTTATTGAAACTTAATTTAATATACTAATAGTTTTTATTATAATAATTATAACTAGATATTTCTATATTTATTCTATAGTTATTTTTTTATAAGTAGTCATACAGACTTTGAAGAGATTTTAGTTTTATTATAAAGGTTATAGAAAAGTAATAAATTATAGAATACTTAGCTTTTATATCTCGAAATAAACACTTTATCTTGTTCTATTTTCAAGAGGTTTAACAAGGTTCTTAATTCTATAACTTTAGTAGTTATTGTAAACTATATATATTATACTTTAACCTAGATAAAGCTTTCCCTAATTATCATTATAAGGTTTTCTATTATTATAAAGTTGAATATTAGAACTAGGGTATAATTATCTATAATATTAAGTAATTTCATTACTATTTCAACTAGTTATAAGTTAGTATTAGTATAAATACTATTATTAGGTGAAGTTTATAGTTAAGTCTATATATAGGGTAAAAAGCTTAGATACTATTCTAGGTATAGAGTAAAAGTAACTAAATTATATTTATTTATATTCCTATCTGTATAGATAATACTAGGAGAAAGTCAAAAACTTAAGTATTGTAGAGAAAATTAAATATAAAAGATAGATAACATACTATATTAGAATAGCGAGGAAATCTTTATTTACAATTACTTTTTTAATTAGTATTCTTTTATTATCTTGAAATATTGTCAGATACTCCTATTGATTCCTATAAAAAAAGATGAGTAATTAATGAGAAAAAGTCCTAGGAATCTAACTTTCTTCTAAACTGTAAAGTATAAACATTACAAATTCTGATAATCGATTCTAATTACATAATATATTAGATATTAGAAAATATTAAATATATAAAAGAATAGAAATTCCTATTCTAGGAATCTTATAATAGAAATTATATGTAGTTGTATTGAAGGTTTTTGATCTATTTAAAGTTATCTATATCTCGGGAACCCTTTAAAGGAAGCTATACTTAGTAATTAGCTCGTACCTCATATACTCTATAGATAATACTAAAGCTAAGAAATTATTTAAATAGAAGAAACCTTAAGTAATAATAAAGTGGTTAGTTAATATAATAGCTAGTAAATAGGGAAAGTATAAGCCTATCTATTATAGTTACTTTTTAAGGATTATAGTTTGTTATATAATACTAATACTTATTAACTAGTAATACTTACTACTAGCTGTTAATAGTTACTAGCTATTACTAGTTATTAGTAAGAGCTAATAGCTAGTAGTAGTTATTATATTAAGTTTATATAACTAGAAAGTATTTGATTACTAGTTATATTTATCTACTATAGGATTCGAACCTACTACTTCTACCGTTAAACTGTAAAAGCTAGCTAGACGTTAAACTACTATATTAAGTGAGATATGATAGAAATGATTACTATTATTCATGTTTTATCTAATAATATATATTTATGTATATATTAGAATTATGGTAGTAACTAAATAGGTTTATTTTAAGATTTCTGCTACGTTATATTTTTAAAATAGAATTAATAAAACTCTTATAAATATTAAAATGTTCTAAAGTATGCTTAGGTTTATACTTATAAACTCAATAAATATAAACAGTTCCTAAAAGTTAAAACTTAATTAGATTTCTATACAGATCAATAATTATAAGATAGCTATAAGACGTATATATTTATGTTAATAAGTATATTATTATTAACCTCTACAGTAATTATCAACTATTTTGATTTCAAGCTATTCCAATATAATATCATTAATAATCTGATATATGTAATATTTAATAAAGGTATTTATATAGAAATATTACTACGTTACCTAATACTAAGTAAAATCGACTATTTCAATAAAATATCATATAGTTTTTGAAATTTTCTTTTCTTATAATAATACTACTTAGAAAAAGACTTTAAACATCTTAGTTTTAAGCTTATAATAAGAAACCTATATTACTAATTTAAAAAATATATAATTCTTTTCTTCTTAAGTAATTATAGTTATATTAGAGGTTTCTAATCTATTGAAAATTATATATTTCTCGGGAGTCCTATAAAAGAACCTATATCTACTAATTAGCCTTTATTTTATAAACCCCTAGATACTACTAGTACTAAGGAACTATTTAAATAGAAAACACTTTGAATAGTAAAATATATTGAGTTAATATAACAGCTAATAAATATAGAAAGTATATATAAAGGAAAAATATAAACCTATATCTATTATAGGTATTTATTATAGGATTATAGTTACGTAATATTAATACTAGTTAGCTACTAATACTTATTACTAGCTATTAATAGTTACTAGGAATGAATATTAGTAATTACTAGTTATTAGTATCAATAGTTACAAGGTATTAATAGTTATTAGTAAGAGCTAGTAGCTAGTAGTAGTTACTATATAGTTTATATAATTAGAAAATATATTACTACTAGTTATACTTACTTACTATAGGATTCGAACCTATTACTCTTACCGTGAAACAGTAAAAGCTAGCTAAATATTAAATTACTCCGTTAAGCGGGTCTTCGAAATGAATTACTCTATAGTTTCTCTTTTTAAGAAAACATCTCTAAAATACTTATATCATTAGTAGATTTTACATATAAATATTATTTTAAGGGAAATAAAAACCTATACTAGTTCTCTGGTAGTACGGTTATTTAAAGTTAAATAGTAAGATAGTTATAGTTCTTATAAGTCAAATATATTACAAAGCCTCTTAAGTATTCTATAAGATACAGATAATGTATTAAAAGGTTTAAAAGTCTTCTGAAAAATTTAAAAACCTCTTATTATGATATAATTAAATCTTTTATATAGCAGTTGAATACTAGTAATTAAATATTAGTTTCATTAATTCTATTCTAGTCATAATAAAACTGGATATTGTTTACAGAGTAAACCAATCATTGAATCTTGTTGAAAACCTTTTAGATAACTATTTATAAGGATTACATAAATAATATAATATTTTAGTAAAATAAAGAATATCGATTCTAAGTTTGATTATAAAACTAGTAATCTATTTCATAGCTTTATAGCTGTTATAAATACTAGTTTAATAGATAGTAATAATAAACCAAAGAGCTTTCAAATATATATTATTTATTTATTTTAAAATTGAATGATATAGTAAATTAATAAATAAAATACTATTATCACTTTAATAGCTAAAATACAACTTTTCGTATTATCCTTAATTACTTAGGAAACTACTTTCATTAAGTATTCAATTACTCTATTCTAAATAAATCCTATAATCAATGTATTTTATAAAACTAAAATATATATCTTTTACCTAGCTATTCAAATCTGATATAATAACTAGTAAGTAATATGTTTTTAATTACTAAAATAATAAACTATATACAAGACTATAATATATAGATATCTATGAATACTAGTTATAATAAAAGACTTAATAAAAGTATTTTGAAATTATATATATGCTTTTAAGAAGTTCTATAACTAATAGTTTTACGAAGTTTCTCTAGAATCACTGGTTTAGTATTTTCATTATTTGAATAAATACAATGAACTAGTTAGACTTTTTAAAATTGAAATACAGAGAAGGATTTCGAGAAAACTATCTAATATTTAAAGATTTCAATAAAACGTTTAATAACTAGTAAAGGTTTATAGGTTTTAAGTTATAATAATAATCAAATGAAATTAAAAGCTTAAAAGTACTAGAAGTATTTTCTGGTTGATACGAAATACCTATATAGCTTATAAATAGTATTATTATTCTTTATTGTAAAAGTAGACATTTAATAAAAATAATCAAACTATAAAACAGCTTCTTATAAATATAACATTTAATTAGTATTGTTCAAAGAAAACTAGCTTATAAGTAAAGCTTTTAGAACTAGAAAGATATATTAGGAATAATATATTTGAGAAGTAGAACTTATACTAGTTAAACCTTAGGTAGTAGTATGATTTCTTTAGGTTTTGTTGTATTTAGACTATTTAAAATGGAGCCTCGCGTAGAATGTATAGCTATGTTTAGTTATATATAATATATATTATACTTGATCTTTCCCCTAATTTTATGAAATATATTATACTACTTATTACGAAGATTATATTGCAGGACGATATAACATCTTTCATATTACCTCGAATCAAAGCTTTTTATCAGGAATAATACGCTCGAGAAGTATAGTTTTATACTAAGTAAACCTCGGATACTAGTACTATCTCTATAGGTTTTACTTTACTTAAACTACTTAAAATAGTATTTCGCGTAATATATATAGCTATATTCAGTTATATATAATATATACTAGATTTGACCTTTTAATTATATACAATCATAAAGACTTTAATAATACTAAAAAGCTACTAAGCTCAAAGATATATATACTATAATGAATTTATATGTTTTAACTACTAAGCTATCTATTAAAAATACTTTTCTTTCGATCTTTAAGAAAGCTAATTAGTAAATTACCTAATATGATACTTTTTAAGTAAAAACTAAAGTTTATAATTTATAGAATTATTCTAATTCTAAAGGAAAGTTTTATTAAAGTTTCTTTTTAAAACTTCCTTGAAACCTACTCTTAAGTAACTTTTTAAAACCCAAATAATACTAATAAACCTCTAAAATACTTAAATTAAATGTTCTTAAGATTTCTACTTTCATAAAGGTTGATTAAAAGGAAAGTTAATAAGTCCTAATAAATACTATTAAAAAGGTTTATATGAGAGATACTATAAATCTTATAGAAAAAGACTTAAAGGTTTACATAATACTTTATAGTCTTTATACTTTCAAGGCTTAAAACTACTAATATAAATACTTAAACTAAACCTATTTACTAAATTAAATCTTTAAATATATAAAGAAAATACCATAGTATTAGTATTAGTATATAGAAAAGAATATAGTAATATAAACTATAAATACTATAAACTTCTATAACTACTTCAAAATTATAGATAGCCTATACTTCTAAAATACTATTTTAGTATATCTTAAGATATTTTAGTCCCCTAGACTTAAGTATTTCATTATTAGAGTAATAGTTAAAATATAGTTTTAGAAATAGTATAATATTATATATAAGGCTTAAGTAGTCAACTATACTTCTTCTATTACTAGAATATTTTAAGTTTATAATCTTATAATTTCGCTAGTTTCCTTACTAGTTAAATCTTATATAGAAACCTATATATTAATAATCCATAATTACTTAGATTTAATACCCCTAAATAAATTTATTTTAACTATTATAGAAACTATAAAGTATTTCCCTAAAGCTTTCTAGTATAATAAGATAAACTATAGTACTTTTAATATTTTAGTAAAAGTAATATTTTAGTAAATATTACTACTACTTCAAATACTTAAAATAGTATGAGATATTTCTAGTATTTAGATACATTTCTATACTTTTTAAAATATAAGCTAAGCTACTTATTAATATACTATTACTATATATACTTTTAATTAATCTATAATCAATTATATTAGAAGTCTTTAATCTATTTAAAGTTATATACCTCTTAGGAACCTTTTCAAAGAAGCTATACCTAGTAGGTAGCTTTTACTTTATATACCTTATAGATACTACTAGTACTAAAGAATCGTTTAAATAAAGGAAACTTCAGATAGTAAATATAATTAGTTAATACAATAGCTAATAAATAGAAAGTATATATAAATTTATATTTATCATAATTATATAATAAAAGTTTATAGTTATATAACACTAATACTAACTAGCTAGTAATACCTATTAGTAACTATTAATAATTACTAAGTATTAATAGTTATTAATAAAAGCTACTAGTTAGTTATAGTTACTATATTTAATTTTTATAATTAAAAAGTATATAGCTATTATAAGCTATACCTAGCTAGTTAGCTCTAGCTTTACCCAAGTCTCGATAACTATACCTAAGAAATCAGGTACTAGTAAACTACTAGTAAGCCCCTAGTATTACTTCTAAGTAGACTTTTTATACTTTTTATAAGAACTTCTCTTTTACTCCTTAGTTCTAAATAAATAGTATTTATACTCCTTATAGCTAAATTATAGCTTAAACCTAGCTTTTTATATATNAACTTAGTTTTTTATATATTTAAAACTTAGATTTATCCCCTATATAAGTAATACTAAATTAAATATAGCTTTTTACTAGTTAAGAAGAAATACTAATTAATAGAGTACTATTCCTAAGTATAAGGAATATTAGGTTAAATATAGTTCCCTATTAAATAGAGAAACTAAGGTAAAATATTATTCCTTACTAGCTATAATCCCCCAGATACTATTAATAAAGTATAATTCCTAATAAACATTTATAACTAAGTATTAAAGCTAATTATTATTATAAAATAGAAAAAACTAATATTTCCTAAAAAACTCCTATAACTAGTACTACTATAGAAGAGTTATTATAATAATATCTAAGTATAATTATTACTTTACTCTATAAGAAAGTTATAGTACTAATTACTAGGTTAGTAGAAAAAGAATTAGAACTTTCTCTTAATACTACTACTACCCCCCTAGAATTTACTTATATAATTCTTATTTTTTTAAAAAACAACCTTTCTTTTTCCCTAATAAACTCTCAAAAAAAAGTATAGTATTTAAACTTACTAGATAAAGGGAAAATTAAAGATTAATTAGGATTTCTTTAAAATAGATAAATAGAAATAATACTTAGTTTATTCCTATTTAGACTTTAAAGTCTAATAAATAATAGAGATTTTTTTTATAACTAGAAAACTAGGGNCTTTCTTTATAACTAAAAAACTAAAGAGAAACTAGGATTCCTAAAATTTTATAATTTATTTAAACTATATTTACTTAAATCCTAATATCTAGTCCTAAGCTATTATTTAACTATAATCCTTCTACTAGAAAAATACTAAGAAACTTACTATTTTTTTTCTTATAATTTAAGAAAATCCTTATAAATACTAGAAACTATAGTTAGCTTAATATAATCTAGATCTTTTTACTAGAAATTATACTAATCCTCTATTTTAAAAACCCTTTTATTATAATTAAGCTTTTTATTATTTATTACTAATAACTCTTAAAAATACAGGATATTACTTAGAAGATAAAATATATAAAAGTATTACTAACCTAGTAAACCCTAGTTACTTATCTTTTCATATTAAAAAGTAGAATAGAAGTATAATAATAAATAGAACTATATATAAATAGTACTATTATTATAGGTTTTCTAGTTCTATAAATTCTACTAAAAAAGCTTCTTTACTATAAAGAGATATATATAAATACTATAACTACTATAAAGAAAACTATATTACTAAGAACTATACTAATACTAGTATAATAAAGAAGAAAAAGAAAGAACTAAAAGTTATTAAAATAAAACCCTAGAAACTATAAAACTTAGAAAGTAATATTAATTCTTCCCCTAGTAAAAAAGAGGATATAAGAAAAAAGTAACTCTAATATAAGATTAAGTATTAAAACCTAAAGAAATAGAATTTTAAGAATAAAAGAAATAGTAGAAATAGGAGAGTAGTAAGTAGTTAGTTACTATCCAAATAAGAATTAATAGAAACTATACTATTAGTATTCTAGTAAATACTAATTATAATATTTATACTATTATTAATATATCCCTTATAAAAGAATTATACCTATTACTTATTAATATAATAAATAAAATGATAAAGGGTTATATAAATAAATAGATTATTACTTAGTAATATTTTAGGAGTTACTAAATTATCTTTAGAAATAGGAAAGTATATATAAGAGATCTATATTTATATTATAAAAAGATTATTACTAAAGTTATATTTTAGATAACCCTAGATAGAAAATAATTATATTATCTATAATACTAGTACTTAGTAGATAAAGTATAGTAAAAGAAAACTTATAGTATATTTAAAATACTAGAAATAACTTACTAGGATCTAAGAGATTCAATTAATATACTTTTTAAATATAAATTTCTTTTTAATTATATACTAGAAGATTACTAGGATATAAAAGTTAGTACTAGGAACTTACTAAGTAATATCTATTAACCTTAAAAATAATAAGAAAACCTTAGTATTTAAAATTTTAGTTAATTTGAAGATATATATCTTAGTAAGTATATTAGAAAAGTTCTTAAATTTATTTAATCTAAAGAAAACTTATTAAGTACTTACTAGTAAAAAGTTATTAGATTATATAATCTTATTAATACTTAATAAGGATAGGAATAATCTTTTTTTAATTTAAAGCCCCCTTTATAGTATATTATAGTAAGAATTACTAATATTTAAGAAGATACTAGAGGATCTCCTAGATAAAGGTTTTATTAAAACTAATAAGTTAGCTATTAAAATACCTATTTTTCTTATTAAAAAAACTAATAATAATATTAGGTTCTATATAAATTATAAAGCTTTAAATATAATTATAAAAAAAGAATACCTATTACTTCTTATATTAGAAACCTTCTAGAAACTCACTAGTACTTACTAGTTTACAAAGCTTGATATTATTATAGTTTTCTATAAAATATAGATTAAAGATAAAAACTAGGAAAAGATAGTATTTTATACCTAGTATAGCTTTTTTAAATAGATTATTTATCTTTTTAGGTTTACTAGTACCCTAGTAATATTCTAGTAATATGTTAATAAGATATTATATAAGTTCCTAGATAATTTTACTATAGTATATATTAATAATACCTTAATCTATACTATAAAATTAAAGAAATATCNGTCGAAGAAAGATTACAAGGCTTAAGTATAGAAAGTTTTCTACTATTTTACTAATATTAGCTTATTTCTAGATTTAAAGAAATATAAGTTTTTAGTAATAATAATAAAATATATAAAGTTTATCTTAATAATAAGGAAAAGTATTTTTTATAATTCTTTTAAATTAGTTATAATTAAAGATTAGTTCTCTTTTAAGTTTATAAAAAAAGCTTAGAGTTTCTTAGGGTTTTATAATTATTATAAAGATTTTATC
>RYZW01001721.1:0-17853 GCA_004367215.1 Colletotrichum trifolii | reverse complement strand
TTAGCTATATTTAGTTATATATAATACATACTAGATTTTACCCCCTAATTACATATAACAAATCTAGTAGATCTTATTGTTTTTAAAATACTCCTAAATATATATAACTATCTAATTAAATTATAAGTTTTAGTTAAAATATATAAAATATTTAAAATAAAGCTTAAAAACTTAGTTTTCTAATATAATAGTAAGAGTTCGGGAGGGGCTAATAGCTTACTCTCTACTATAGCTGTTAGTAGATATATTATCCCCTATAGTATAACTCTAGCTTTTCTACTTCCCTGCTAACTATTATAGCTGACCCCTAGTTATTCTAAAGCTAAACTCTTTATAGCTATAACTAGTATACTTACCCCGCGTTAACTTTTTCAATAATAAATAACCGATAATTCCTTCTATAAGAACCTTATACCTTTATACCCTTACGCCTTTATACTTTTATACCCTTATAGCTATATATAATTCGAGTATATCAAGACATTAAATTACTACTAATTATCAATATTCTATTTAAACATTTATCACAACCTCGATATCCGCAACCTTAATATCCTTACTATACTTTACTTATTTCTAAGATAAAACTTTATACTATTAATATAAACATTCTCTACTACTAATATAAACTAACTTATACTTTCTATATAAATATAGTAAGACTTAGTTTACTCTTATTAGTAAATAATCTTAATATATCGAGTATAGCTAATATATAGATAATATGCATATAAATACAACTATTCCTAAAATAGCTAGATAGTTTTTAAAGTTTTCATAATCATATTAATATGATACTCTAAAGTATTTAGTAATTAGTATTAAAATAGTATCTTAATATTTAAGTATTACCTAATTAATATTTAGTCCCCGATATTATTAGCTTAGTAAAATAAGTTAAAGGTTAGTTAGATAATATTCTTTTGAATATCTATAAACTACTTATTAATTATAATATTTAAGATAGTTTTATTAAAGTTTGTCTTACTAAAATAATAGTTTTACTTATAATAGTTATAGTTAGATATTTCTATATCTATTCTATAGTTCTTTCTTTATAAGTAGTTATATAGATTTCGGGGAGATTTTAGTTTTATTATGAAAGTATAGATATAGAAAAGTAATAGATTATAGAATACCTAGCTCTTAAAACTCTATTTAATTCTATGTTTAAGAGGTTTATAAAAGTCCTTAACCCTATAATCTTAGTAGTTACTTTTAGCTATATATACTAAACCTTAATCTAGATAAAGCTTTCCCTATATAGATTATTATTATAAAGTCTTCTATTATTATAGAATTAAATATTAGAGCTAGGGGTATAATTATCTATAATAATAAGTAATTTCATTACTATTTTGACTAGTTATAAGTTAGTAGTAGCATAAATATTATTATTAGGTAAGTTTTATAGTTAAATCTATATATAAAATAAAGAGCTTAGATACTATTCTAACTATAAAGCAAAAGTAATTAAATAGAGAAAGTTCTTATCTATATATAATATAATATACTAAATTTAAAATAATAATTATAGATAATATAGATTTTAGTCTTAAGAATATTATAGAAACCTCTTATAAGAATAGGTATAGTACTAAGGCTACTATACAACTCTATTAGCTTATATAAAACCTAAGTATTTTATTTATACATATTTAAGTGTTTTATTCTAGTTTAAATAAAATGTACTTTTCAATAATCTATTTGTAGACTATATATTATATTATTTCTTTATTATAGTTATAAGCTTAGGAATGTTTAATTATCTCTTAACTACTTATAATTAATTAATATGATAGAAATTGTTTTTAATCTATCTTATTAGTTTTTTAATAATTTATTTAAATAAAGTATATTTAATTATTAGTAGCCTTAATGTAATAGTAAGGCTATCTAATAGCTCCAATTTTAATCATTAATACATTATACTATAGTTCTATTTAATTAACTAAAACATCTAGAAGTATATTAATCTAGATATATAACCTAACTTCAATATTCTAAAGTTAATTAATCTACTTAACTTTAATGAATAGCTTAACTATTAGAATACTATTAAAAAGAAGATTATAAGTATTAAATTCTATACTTATATAACTAAAAAGACTTTTGATTACTATGAAATAGATCTTAGGTCTTAAATAGTTCGAGAATTTAACTATAAAGAAACAAAGAAATATTATAATATAATATAGATATAAATTGATACTAATATTAATACTAGTTTTCTAATATTTACTTAAATAGAATTCTTAATATGAATAATATCTCTTTTTAAACTTTACTAAGAGTTCTAAAATATTAATATATTTAGAATAGTTTAATTATATAGTAATAAATTAGGGTTCGATAGAAGAAGGTCCTTGAGAAAGCTAATTCGAATCTTTCTAGTTTAGTATAGTATAATAAGTAATATATTATTTACCTCTAAGTTTCTATATATTAGATCTCTGAAATCTAGGGAACTTTTATAGTTAAAAAGTAGTTTTAAGTATTTATTTTATATATTTCACCTAGACAAGTTATACCTTAGTATTAAGATATTATTAAGAGAGAGACTCTGAATTTTAAAATTAAGATTCTAATTAAATATAGAGAGATCTTTTTAGTTCTATCTTATACTAATAAAGGTTTAATGAAAGACTATAATCAAATACTATTTATATTAGCTATTCTTATAGAAAGGTTAGATAAATTTTAAGCTAGACTAAAATACTTATATAATTTACGAAGTTATTTATATTTTCTATAAAACTATAGATATATAAAGTATATTATTACTAGCTTATATACTAGATTTCGTAATATTTAGATAATAGTAATTATTTGAAAAACTACTATTATAGATAAAGTAAATAATTTAAACTTTATATTTTATCTTAAAAACCAGTCCCGTTTGACGTAGTGGTTTAACGTCTAGCTAGCTTTTACCGTTTTACGGTAAGAGTAGTAGGTTCGAATCCTGTAGCGGGCAACCACGACTAGTATTCCTACTAGTTACGTAAACTATATATAGTAACCGCTACTAGCTATCAGCTCTTGCCGCTAGCCTTAACAATTAACTATTCATAGCTAGCAACTATTAACAGCTAACTATTAACAGCTAGTAGTAGGCGCTACTAGCTAGTAGTATTAGTATCACGTAACTATAATCATATAATAAGTAACTATAATACATATAAGTATATATATACCTTCTATTTATTAGCTATTATATTAACTAACTATATTTTACTACTTAAAGTTTCCTCTATTTAAATAGTTCCTTAGAACTAGTNTTTTACTACTTAAAGTTTCCTCTATTTAAATAGTTCCTTAGAACTAGTAGTATCTAGTAAATATATAAAGTAAAAGCTAATTACTAGGTATAGTTTCCTTCATAAAGTTCCCGAGAAATATAAAACTTTCAATAGATTAAAGACTTTTAATATAACTATAATATTAAAAACTAGCTAAAAAAGGACAGTTAGATTTTAAGGAATATACTAATAAAATTAAAAAGGCATTTTTATATATTTTAAAAGTTAAAGTAATTCTTCTAAGTAGTAAACCTAGTAATAGCTATTATGTTTCTAATTTAATATATATAATTATTAATTTTACTCTTTTCAAAAAGTTGATTGTAATTCCCCCAGGGGCGTTTTCAATTATTTCAAAACTATATATATTCTTAAAGAGTTTAGTTTTTAATAGTTATAGGGTAGTTTATATTACTAATTTAATGTATTCTTTTAGAAAAGAATCTTTTAAATTAAGTAAAAGAATCGATTTAGTTTAATATAGTTTAGCTAACTTCTGTATATTTAAGTAGAATAAAAGAATTATTAAAAATATCTTATATAGTTTAAATAGAAAGAATATATTAGATTTAATATTAGATAATATTATTTATATTAAAAACTTCTATACTCATATTATTTAAAAATCTTTACTTTTTAGTAAGACTAAGATCTAGTATATAAGTTAAAACTTTATTCTTAGATTAAGCCTAATTAAACACTTTATTATTATAAAATAGTTACTTAGAAAACATAATCTTATTCTTCTTAAGTATAAATCTATTTCGAACTATCTTATAGTCTATTTAAATACTTCTAGTATTATTTCAGAATTTCTTAATATTCTATTCTCTAGACTATATTTTAAAATAGTTGTCCTAAAATTAAAATTTCATAATACTTATATATAATACTTTCAAGCAAATAACTTTAAATAGAATAATTTTAAATATTTAATATTTAATATTTAGGGGGTAAAAATTAAAGGATTGAAATAACTAGATTACTCCTATTATTTAATAGCTTATTCTTAATAGGTTATGTCTAGATAAACTTTAGAATTATATTTAATTTAGTTATTATATTATATTACCTAGAATCTATTCGATTTCCCTAAAATAAATATAAATAACTCTTTAGTATTTATCATTAAAAGTAAATCTTTTAGCCTATTCTTTATATTTATATTACTTAGTAAAATTTATAATCTAGTTTTTTCAATATTAATAATATTTAAACAAATAGGTAAAGAAATAGAAAAGCTTCTTTATCTATAAGATTTAATAACATATTAAGAAAGAAGTAGTAGTAAGAGTAATCAATAGAGAAACTAGTTACTAAAAGTAAATAATTCAATAAAAGATTAATCTTAAACTATCTCTTTCTTATACTAAAAAACTAGACCTACTTAACATAGTAGTTTAACGTCTAGCTAGCTTTTACTATTTTATAGTAAGAGTAATAGTTTCGAATCTTGTAGTAAGTAAGCATAACTAGTAACTATATATCTTGTAGTTATATAAACTATATAGTAACTACTACTACCTATCAGCTCTTATTACTACTAGTTATTAATAGCTAGTAACTATTAATAATTATAGTAGTAAGTATTACTAGTTAATAGTATTACTATTATATAACTATGATCTTTTAAAGAGTAACTATAATATATAGGCTTGTATTTTCTCTTTATAATATACTTTCCTATTTATTAGATATCGTATTAACTAACCGTATTATTACTACTTAAGGTTTCTTCTGTTTAAATAGTTCCTTAACTTTAGTATTATCTATAAGGTATATCAGGCAAGAGTGAACTAGTAGGTATAGCTTCCTTTATAGGGTTTCCGAGAGGTATGTGACTTGAAATAGATCAGAAACCTTTAATACAACCACATAATACCAAAAGCCTAGTTAGAATAAGTAAATATACTAGAAAAGAGCAAATCACTTAAAAGATAAAAATATAAGAAACTATAAAACTACTATTTAAACTATAAGTAGACTTAATTTAAATAGTAGCTATATTATATAATATACTTTTAGATATTTAAAATAAGTATAAATTACTATAATAAATTAGAAAACCTTAATATAAATAAAATCTTTATTAATAAGTACTAGAATATACTCTAAACTTTTATTAAAACTTATATTCTTACAAGACATAGATTTATACTTATAATTATTAAATATATTTACTCAAGAAGTATTATAAGTAACGTATTTTAAAAAGATTGTTTAAAGTTAAACTAAAAAGATTCATTAGATACCTAGTAAGCTATGTTCTAAATATTTATAACTTTTATAAGATCTAGATCCTTACTTTTCAAGGAGTATTATTACCTAAAATATCGAATTCGATAATATGAGATTTTATTTGAAGTAAGATTCGTATAGAATACTTATGAAAAAATTATTAATCTACTAGTAAAATTAATTACTAAAGAAAAGAAAACTTTGTTTTTGAAATATTTAGAGATTTTAGAATAGTAAGAATATTTAATAGAAGGATTTCTTTTATACTAGTTATCTTATTGATACTAGAAATGGCTTAAAATATTAAATTAAGTTGAAAATTAGTTTTAAAAACTAATAAGAGAAGTTTAATTATACTTAAATTAATATTTAAACTACTAGGACTAGTCTAGGTTCCTAATAAATAGAAGTTAGATTTAATAATTCTAAATAAAACTTAGAATATAATACATATATTAATAACTAGAAAACTAGATAGTATACCTAAAATAAGGAATCCAGCTGACTGAAAAAAGATATTTATTTTAAATAAATATAGAAGTAATTACTTTAGGATTTTTATTTAGCTAACTTAAGATGAACGAAAATATAGCTCTAGACTTTAACTAAGTAAAATAGGAAATTTAACTATTTAGGAACCTAGGTAATAATACAAAAATAGAGAATAATAGTAAATTAAGCTAGAGATTACTATTAGTAACTATATAGTAGTCTCAAAATAATATGATAGTAGTATTTTATATTTCTTAAAGTATAAATAGGATAGCTTTACTAGTATTTATTTATCTAATTACTAATAGAAGTAAGATAAAGATAGTTTTAACTTTTTAATAGTATTTTCTATTATTCAAAATATAGTAATAAAGAAAAAGGATTGTTTTATAAAAATGTAAATATACTTTGATTAACTAGTTATACTACTAAAAACCTAGAAGAATATTACTAACTTATTAGAATTACAAGAAAGACCTTTTATTAAAATAATAAGAACTAAGATTATAAAATTAAAATAGAAGAATACTCAGTAACAAATAAATTACTAGGATACTAAAATAAAACCTTTTCCTCTTACATAGGTTTTTATTTATAAGATAAATATAAATAGTTTTTTAGAATAGTATAAAATAAGGATTTATATATATAGGAATATATAACTAGTCGATATATTATGAACTATATATATAGTAACACTAATTACTGAAATCCTTTAAATAACTATAGTAATTATAGTATAATTTAACTTTGAAGTCTTATAGTTCAATATTCTTAACATATTTCTAAATATCATAAGGGATTCTCCTAAACTTCTAATAATAGTTAAATTATTAGATAGATTTAAAGTTATCAAGTAATATATAAAACTTAAATATATACTTTGTAAACTTTAAGATATATCCCTTCTTTAGTATAAAACCATCTATATTATGTTTAAATTATTAGGTTTCTAGCTATACTTAGAAAAGTTTTATCTATTTAAAAATAAGGATTTAAATATTAATATTCTATTCTATATGAATAATATTCTTCTCTTATATTAAAAGGTAATTAAAAGGATACTCTCGAGATTATGAAAAGTATTAAGTATATTTATAAATCTAAAGAATAAGGCTTTATAGAGTATTTCTTAAAAGCTTAAGTAATTAGAGAATATAAGTATTATAAGATTAATTTAGTTTATAATATATATATCACTAAAACCACTAAGTACTTTAATCGTAATTATAACTTAATTCTAATAATACTACTTCTAATAATACTTTTTACTATAAATAGTAGTTAAGCTATATCTCAGGTAATTTATATAGATTATATACAAATTAGTTTAATTCTTTATACTTCAATTATAATATAACTAGATATCTTAGTATTATATTTTCTATTTCTAAGATATTTTATAAATCTCTTTCCAAGATATTAAGATATTATAAGTTATATAATTTAATAATTCTATAAAATGAGATTCTTAGTACTATAATTTAGAAGTTTAAGGGGTATTAATAAAATACTTTAGATACTTTTAATTACTAGAGATACTTTATCTATAAACTATAAATAAATTGAAAGAGTAAAATGAAACTATATGATTTCTCTATTTAGAAAATTAATCTAATAGAAAGTTATTTAATAGAGTATTATTATAATATTAATAATAGAAATAGGATTTCTTAGTTTTAAATATACTTTAAAAGAAACTATAGTATTAAACAATCTATTTCAAGATATTAAGCTTAATATTAGTGATATTTAGAGAATCTATTATAATAACTACTAAATTATTAGATAAGTAATTTTAAATAGTAAGTACTCATTAACTAGATTTTAATATATAGATATTGAATTAATATAATCATATTACGAATACTTAAAGAATAGCCTTAAAGTAGTTTATATATTAATAGATTTAATATTAGTAGATAAATTGATAAAAATCTAATTTTAGTAAAGTTTAAATAACTTAGAATATTTCTTAACTTTATAGATTCATAAATAATATTCTTAAAACTAGCTAAAATAATAGAAGAAGTTCCTTAAAGTAATTTACTATTTGTTTAAATATATATATAAGTAATCTAGATACCTATTTTACTTTTAGTAATATATTCTTATAATAGTAATAGAAAAAAAGAAATAGTAATACTTTTTAAGCTATTTATAAGGAACAAAGTTTTCTAACTAAACCTTTATCTAACTAAGAATACATTACTTAAATTTATTGCTTTAAATAAATAAATAAGAAATAGTAATCAATATATAAAAACTAACCTAGGGAAATATAAAAGATTAAGTATAACCCCTAAAACTAGGAAAAGAAATAGAAGCCTATTTTAAAAGTAGAAGAAACTTATTAAAACTAGTAACTAAAATATTATATTTAAAGCTATAAATTCTAAGCTATCTTATAACTAGCTAAGTATAAAAGTATAGCTAAAGGCCTAGTAGGGGAAGAAGTATTTAGTAGAAAAGTAAATCTCTATAAGTTATAAGACTTTAACTTAATAGGTTAACTAGTAGTAGTTATAAGAAAGCTTTTATCCTATAGTAGTTTCAGGTTACTATATTACTAATCTATATCTATATAATAATCTAATCCTAGCTATCCTAGTTCTCTATATAGGCTATAACGTATATCTTTATAACTATCCCCCCTTCTATAAACTTTAAGCTTTAAGGTTTATAAAATACTATATAGTTACTTTTTCGAAAATAGTTTTACTAGCTATTTACTAACTATTTAGTAATGAATAATAAAAAGGGTTCTCCCTATATATATTAATATATAAGAGTTATACTATAAGTATATTAATATATAAGGGTTATTTATCCTATACGTATATTAACGTATAAGGATTATCCTATATGTATATTAACGTATAAGGGCTGTCCTATATATATATTAATATATAAGGGTTTTTATCCTATATATATATTAATATATAAGGCTCCTATTACTATATTAAACTAATAATACTTCCTATATAGTATATTAACCCTATAAAGTCTCCTACCTATTAGCGAAGCTTTAGTATATTAACCGGGATCTTTAAAACTAAACCTAGGATATCTAACCCTTTCCCGTATTAGTAATACTCTCTATAAAGCTTCTTATAGCTAATCAGGCTACTAAAGTATCCTATTACTAATTAGGTATTTAAAGCTATTTATACTAGGCTTAATGTAGCTCTAGGAACTATTTAGCGAGATACTTTATAAAGTATTTATAGTAAACCTTTATAGGGTACTTTTACTATACTATATAGCTCTAAACTCTATATATCTCTAGGGATTCTTTATTAACAAGCCCTTAGCAGTAAAGCACCTGTAGTAAGCCTTTATAAAGTAGCTTAGTCTCTAGTAGAATATATAGAATTTATTATAGTAATAAGTAGCTATAGTATAACTTAACTTGCTATATACTTTATATAAGGGTTAGTAGTCCTTAAAGCGCCTTTACTCTTCAAAGTATTCACGCTCTTTAAAGTATAGCTTTTTTTACTAGGGGGCTTTCTAGAATATTAGTCTCCCTATAGTATTCAGGCACTAACCCTTTAGTAGTAGTACTCCTAATACTACTAAAGCATTCTTTATAAGGTATATTAAATATCTCCTATAGATACTTAGCTACTAGGGCTACTACCCTAAGTACCTAGTTATTAAACTTCTAGTACTATAAATACCGCTATAGCTTAACCTCGAAGTAATAGAAAAAAGTTAAAATATAAAGCTTCGATATCTCTATAGGGGTACCTAGGACTTTATAAATAACTAACTATTTAGCGTAAAACTTTAGTAGAGACTAGCTTTTATATCGAAGTATATAAAGTATACTATAGAAGTATAGTTCTTATAATATAGGATTAGTTGACAAATAGCGAATAAATACCATAAAATTAACCTATATAGGGTTTAGTAATAGAATATAGTAGTAGTTATACTACTAGGTCTATAAACTATATACTAGCTAAGTTATAGCTTACTAGATCTAGTATACTATAGAAACCCCTAAGTGTAGAGAATAGCTATCTTAAATCGCTATTAGCTAATCCTCGATTTTATATAAAATAGTATTTTTATAAAGAAAGCTATATAAGTAACTAGGGGGTTTTAAGTAATCCCTATAATTAATAGTTTTAGGGATTAATAGTATAAAAGTTACTACTAAATATTCACTACTAGATAGCTAAGCTAATATTATCTCTATAAAAGAGGATTATTATTCGAGGAGGTATACAAGTATTGCTATAATTACTATAAATTCAAGTGATATAGTTACTATTTAAGGTTTAGGTAGTATAGTTAAGGCTATATATTTAATAGAGGTTTCGGTAGATGCTGTTGCTTGGGACGCCGAGTTTTCCGCTAAGTATTCGGCGGCTATAATTTCTAGTGCTACTAGCACTGTATATTCGGCGATTATTTATTATAATAGAACTATTACTAAAATCCCGGCCTAACCCCTCTAGGAAATAGAAGTTGAAGAATTATAAAGGTATAGCTAAAGGCTTAGTAGAGGAAAAAGTATTTAGTAGAAAAGTAAATCTTTATAAGTTATAAGACTTTAACCTAGTAGGCTAATTAGTAGGAGCTATAAGAAAACTTCTATCTTATAATAGCTTTAGGCTATTATATAACTAATCTATATCTATATAATAATCCGATCCTAGTTATCCTAGCTCTCTATATAAGCTATAAGGTATATCTTTATACTAAGAAGTAAAACTTCTATTAATAGGAAATTTAGTTAAAGTTACTAAAAGCTTAGGGATAAATCTAGTAGAATATATCTAAATAAGAAATCGCATTTAAAATATTAGACAAATAGTAAACTAAAGTATTTTAATAATAGAAGTTCTAGTAGTAGAATCAGAAATACTTCTATTCTTAACAAAAGTAGTTTTAAAATCTTTCTATTATTTTAACTATAGTTTAAGATAAATAAACTTTTTCATATTTCTAACTTGCTTACCCTTTAATTAAGAAAGGTTAAACTTAAAAGAAAAATCTTTAATTAAAGCATTTACCTTATTAGTATCTGAAATCCAAAAAACTTTTAAATGCTTCTTAGAAACCTTATAGGTTTTATTCAAAACTAGAAAATATATAACTCTCGAATCAGTTTTATACTAGTAATAGTAATTAGAAACCAAATACTTACTACTAATACCAATAGTAAAAAAATAAATCCTTTAAGAAAAAGTAAAGTTTGAATAATAAAGTATATAAAAATAGTTTAAATAGGTTATATATTACTAATAATTGTGATCTAGAGTAAGTAAATAAAATATTCCTTAGTAATTTTACTTTTCTTAGAAAGAATAGATTTATTTAAAATATTCTTTAAAGTAATAGACTTTTTATTAGGCTTTATAACTCAATATTTAGTAGTTTTAAGCTAGTACTTAAGGTTATTAACTTCTGAGGAAATTTCCTTATTTCTAATTTGAGAGGAGTTTCTTATAATACTAGTTATAGGTTTTAAGTATTTCTTAGAAAGTTTAACTAATTCCTCCTTATCTTCTTCTCTATCTATAATATTCTTAAGTTCCTCCTCTTGATTAATAATAGGTTTAAACTTCTATTTATTTTTAACTTTAAAGTTTCTAGTTAAATTGGTTTTATTATCATTAAATAGAAGTTTCGGGATAGAAATCTTTCTAGGATAACTATAAGGATATTTAGAACTAATAGTAGTAATAGGTTTCTTTATTAAAGTAGTAATTCTCTTAGTAATACTACTAAGTTTAGATATTTTGATGAATTTAGGAAAAAAGGATAATAATAAATATTTTTATAAATTAGGGAATTCTATAAAATAAAACTAAATACAAGATTTTAGTTAAAATACCCGAATCTCGTACTATGATTGAAAACCTAAACTAATAAAAGAATAAAGTTTTTTAGTATTAGTAATTTACCTATAAGTCTTAGAAATAGAATATTGTCGAATACAATCACTAAGAATAATAGATATATTAATAGTAAGAAAAGATAGGAGAAAATAATAGGTATTAATCTATTTAAAGAAGATAGAGAAAGCTAAAAGATACTAAATAAAATAAACTTCTCGAAAAAAGTAAAGAAAACTATCTCGAGTTCTAAGGTTATTGTTACTATTAAGTAAATAAAACTAAAAGATATTTAATATAATTTCGAATACTAATTCTTAGCTACTTTTTAGGTTAAGGTTAAATATTATATACTAGAATTTAGGGATAAAATAGGTAAAGATAACTATAAACTCGTTTAATAGATAGTATAAGTCCAAATATACTAAAAGATTAGTAATAGGGGTATTCCTAATATTAATAGTTTATTCTTTAACTTTAATATTTAAATCCTTAGTTTTACTAGTTCTTTTCTTGATAAACTTGTAAGGTTTATTTTATAACTTAAAGATTAGTAATAAATAATATATATTATTATTATATAGGAGGGGCTAATAGCTCGCTCTCTACTACGACTATTAGTAGATATGCTACTCCTTAAAGTATAATTTCAGCTTTCCTATCCCCCCTACTAACTATTATAGCTAGCCCCTAGTTAATCTAAGGCTTAGCCCCTTATAGCTATAATAGCTAATATAATTACCTTTTATTGATCTTTTCGCAGATAATAAATAACTAATAACTCTTTTCGTAATAACCTTATACCTGTATACCCTTATACTTTTATAGCTATATATAATTCGAATATCTCGAGATATTTAATTACTACTAACTATAAGTATTCTATTCGAATTATAACCTTAATATCTATAAGTTTAATATCCCTATAATTCCTTCTATAATAACTTTATACCTTTATACTTTTATACTTTTATAGCTATATATAATTCGAATATCTCGAGATATTCAATTACTACTAACTATAAATACTCTATTTAAATATTTATTATAACCTCGATATCTTTAACCTTAATTTCCTCGTTATAGACTAAACCCTACCTACCTCTAAGACGATATTTAATACTACTAATATAAAGGTTCTCTACTATTAATATAAGTTAACTTATAATCTCTATATAAGTATAATAAGACTTAGCTTATTCTTATTAGTAAACTATTTTAATATATTAATCAATTATAGTTGTATTAAAGGTCTTTCATCTATTTAAACTTATATACTTCTCGGGAAACCTTTAAAAGAAACTATACCTAGTAGTTAGCTTTTACTTTATATATTTTCTAGATAATACTAAATCTAAAGAACCATTTAAATACGGGAAACTTTAAAAAGTAACAATATAGTTAGTTAAAAATAATGACTGATAAATAGAAAGTATATATATACCGGGAGAAGCTAATAGCTTACTCTCTACTACGATTATTAGTAGATTTATTACCCCCTAAAGTATAACTTTAGCCCTCCTACCCCCCCTACTAACTACTATAGCTAGTCTCTAGTTAATCTAAGGCTAAACCCCTTATAGCTATAATAGCTAGTATACCTGCCCCGTATTAACCTTTTTAATAATAAATAACTAATAACTCCTTCTACGATAACCTCATACCCTTATACCCTCACGCCTTCATAGTTNCTCCTTCCGCGATAACTTTATACCTTTATACCTTTATGTCCTTATAGCTATTAACGTATAATTTAAATATCTCGAGATATTCAATTACTACTGACTATAAGTATTCTATTCAAATACTTATTATAACTTCAATATCCGTAACTTTAATATCCCTACTAAGTTTTACCTACCCCTAAGACGAGATTTTATACTATTAATATAAAAATTCTCTACTACTAATATAAACTAACTTATAATCTCTATATAAATATAGTAGGACTTAGCTTATTCTTATTAATAAATAGTTTTAATATATTAAATATAACTAATATATAAATAATACTTATATAGATATAAATATTTCTAGTATAACTAGATACTTTTTAAACCTTCCATAATTATAGTATTATAATATTCTAAGATATCTAATAACTAATATTATAGTAAAGTATTAATATTGAAGTATTATCTAATTAATACCTAGTTACTAATATTATTAGTTTAGTATAGTAATTTATAGGGTAATTAGATAATTTTCTTTTAAGATATTTATAAGTTATTTTTTAACTATAGTATTTAGAATGATTTTATTAAAGCCTAGTTTAATATACTAATAGTTTTATTTATAATAGTTATAGCTAGATATTTCTATACTTATCTTATAATTATCTTTTTATAAGTAGTTATACAGATTTCGAGGAAATTTCAGTTCTATTATAAAAGTATAGTATATTACTACTTTAACCTCTCGGCTATATTAAGAATAGTTTAGTTATAGAAGAGTAATAGATTACGGAATACTTAACTTTTATGTCTCGAAATAGGTATTCTATTTTATTCTATTTTCAAGAGGTTTAAAAAAGTTCTTAACTCTATAACCTTAGTAATTATTTTTAGCTATATATATTAAACCTTAGCTAGTCTTAATAAAGCTCTCCCTAACTATTACTACGAAGTCTTCTACTATTATAAGGTTAAATATTAGAACTAGGAGTATAATTATCTATAATAATAAGTAATTTTATTACTATTATAACTAGTTATAAGCTAGTATTAATATAAATACTCTTATTAGGTAAGATTGATAGTTAAATCTAAATATAAAGTAAAAAGCTTAGATACTATTCTAAGTATAAAGTAAAAGTAACTAAATAAAATATATTTATACCTATATCTATTATAGTTACTTATTATAAGATTGTAGTTACGTAAAACTAATACTACTAGCTAGTAGTACTTACTACTAGCTAGCTAGCTATTAATAGTTACTAGCTTTTAATAGCTAGTAGTAGTAGTAGTAATAGTCAGAGCTAATAGCTAGTAGTAGTTACTATATAGTTTACATAATTAGAAAGTATATAGCTACCAGTTGTAATTACTCGCTATAGGATTCAAACCTACTACTTTTACTATAAAACGGTAAAAGCTAGCTAGACGTTAAACTACTACGTTAAGTATATTAATTAATTGTAGCTAATTAATAAATAACATAGATATAGATATAGATATTCCTAGTATAGCTAGATAGTTTTTAAAACCTCTATGATGACGTTATTATAATACTCTAAAATATCTAATAACTAGTATTATAGTAATATATTAATAGTAAAGTATTACCTAATCAATACCTAGTCCCCGATATTATTAGTTTAATATAGTAATTTAGAAGTTAGCTTTATAACTTTCTTTTAAATATATATAAGTTATATATTAATTATAATACTTGGGATAATTCTATTAAAACGTATGTAAATATAGTAATAGTTTTAGTTATCATAGTTATAGCTAGATATTTCTATATATACTATATATTTCTTTTCTTTATATAACCATATAGACTTCGAGGCGATTTTAGTTTTATTATAGAGGATATAAAAAAATACTAGATTATAGAATACTTAGTTTTTAGTATTCTATTTTATTCTATTTTTAAGAAATTTATAAAAGGTCTTAACCTTACAATTTTAATAGTTACTTTTAGTTATATATACTAGCCTTTAGCTTAGATAATACTTTCCCCGTATAGATTATTACTATAACGTTTTCTACTACTATAAAGTTAAATATTAGAATTAGGAATATAATTATCTATAATAATAGGTAGCTTTATTACTATTTTAACTAGTTATAAGCTAGTATTAGTATAAATACTACTATTAGGTAAAACCTATAGGTAAATCTATATATAAAGTAAAGAGCTTAGATACTATTCTAGGTATAAAGCAAAACTAACTAAATATTATTATTATATTCAAAATTAATATATTTAGTTACTTTTATACTATACTTAGAATNCTCTATACCTAGAATAGTATCTAAGCTCTTTATCTTATATATAGATTTAACTATAAACTTTACCCGATAATAATATTTATGCTAATACTAGCTCGTAACTAGTAAAAATAATAATGAAATTACCTATTATTATAGATAATTATACCCCTAATTCTCATATTTAACCCTATAGTAGTAGAAAACCTCGTAATAATAATCAGAGAAAGCTTTATTAAAACTAAAGCTTAATATATATAGCTAAAAGTAACCATTAAGGTTATAAGATTAAGAATTTTTATAAACCTCTTTAAAATAGAATAAAATAGAGTACTAAAAACTAGGTATTCTATAATCTATTACTTTTCTATATCTTTTATAATAAAACTAAAGTCTCCCCAAAATTTATATAACTACTTATGAAAGAAGAACTATATAATAAGTGTAGAAATTTCTAGCTATAATTTTATAACTAAAACTATTACTTTGTTTAAATAAGTTTTAATAGAGTTATCCTAAGTATTATAATTAATAAATAACTTATATATATTTGAAAGAAAATTATCTAGCTAACTTATAATTTACTATATTGAACTAATAATATCGGAGACTAGGTATTAATTAAGTAATACTCTAATATTAATAAATTACTATAATACTAGTTATCAGATATTTTAAAGTATTATAGCGATAAGATTATAGAAGTTTTGAAACTATCTAGCTATACTAGAAATATCTATATCTATATAAGTATTATTTATAAACTAACTATACTCGATATATTAAGATTATTTACTAATAGAAATAAGCTCAATCCCGCTATATTTATATAGAGATTATAAGTCAACATATATTAATAGTAAAGAACTTTCGTATTAGTAATATAAAGTTTTATTTTAGGGGTAAGTAAAGCTTAGTCAATAAAAATATTAAAATCACAGATATGAAAATTATGATAAATATTCGAATAAAGTACTTATAGTTAGTAGTAATTAAATATCTCGAGATATTCGAATTATATATTAATAACTATAAAAGCGTAAGGGTATAATAGTATAAGGTTATTATAGAAGGAGTTATCGGTTATTTATTATCTATAAAAAAGTTAATATAGGGTAAATATATTAGTTATAGCTATAAGGGGTTTAGCCCTAGATTAACTAGGCGCTAGTTATAGTAATTAGTAAAGGGGTAGGAAGGCTAAAGTTATATTTTATAGGATAATATATCTATTAATAGTTATAGTAGAGAAGAAACTATTAGCCCTTTCCTAAATTTAATATATCAAATCTATATTAATCAAAAATATTACTTATAAATAAAAAAGTAACTATTAAAAGTATTAGTATAAAGAAAAAAAAGAACACCAGTAAGTAAAAAACTCATAAACATTTTATTTATAATATTTGAAAATATCGGATTATCAATAATTTTTAAAAAGTCTAATTAGTCATTTTTACTAATATATAATAAAGATAGTTTAATATATAATAGATTATAATAACCTTATTAATTTCTTTTATTTAAATATTTTAAAACCTATTTTAAAAACCTAGTAGTAATACTATACTAAATAATATATACTACTACGTATAATATATATACTTCTATATATATATAATATATATAGTTATATACCTCTACATCTATAAAGTATATATAGCTATATATTTCTATACTTTACTAGTAATACCTATTACTAGCTATAGCTTTATACTATAATAATTAGTAAATAACTATTATATTATAAATTAAAAGCTATATATAATTATATATAGATATATAATATAAAAAGAATAATAACAAATACTAAAACGTTTTTATATTTATATAATAAAATTATATATAGTATACGATTATCCTTTATAGATAAACTAATACTAATTAGTAGTTAACTTATCTATTATTATTATACTATAGATTAGTAAGGTTTTTTATACTAGAAGAAGTAATTACGAATTCTTTACTTAAATTTTATATAAAGTAAAAGATTATAAGTATATAGAAATATATATAGTACTAAAGCTA
>RYZW01001719.1:0-17871 GCA_004367215.1 Colletotrichum trifolii | reverse complement strand
AGGGGTAGTAGTTGTGCGGAGCCCTAATAGCAACATCCTACACAAGCCCTAAGGCTTGGGTCTGTGACATCTAAGGCCTCCTCTTGTCTCTAGCCTCTAGCTAGCAACTTCTCTATAGACAACAACACCACGAATACCACGCATCATCACCCACACACAGAAGGAATACCAAGTGTTTAGTGAAAAAGTGGTTTTGGGAAGATGGCAGTGAGAGTACTGGCAGAAATGTGTTTCACGGCAAATCTAGGCAAGTTACAGGGACTTGTGTCGTGGTTTTCAGACCTGCTGACAATGACCAATCTGCCACTACCTATATATGTAGCATAGCCATGATAGCCCCGTTGGAAGAATCCAATCTCGGGACAATAGCAGCCGAGACGTGACGTGCATAAAAAACTAGGTATTCGGTCAGTTTGTCAGGCCTGTCTGATGTGATGGTAATGCCACGATTGTTACTCTGAGCCACAGTCACGACTCATGTTAGAAGGGAACATGTCGCCGCCAAAGACCATCGTGAGGCCGAGACCGTCTCGTGCTCCTGCCAAGCATCCAGCCCGAGAATCCGGTAACGAGGGCTGAAGACGTTTCTGATGCGCGTGTGCCCAACGTGTTCCTGTGAGCTGCTTGCCTCTCGGCCCGTTCCAAGGCGTCCCGGTTGTCGCAAAGTCTCGGCAACTGGGCTGAAACTGACGCTTCTCGTCGAGTTTGCTGACTGGGCCTAGGAGGATTTCATATCTAACATTGTATAGAATAAGTACATGAGATCCTCAAGATGATGTCCTAGAGCGTGTGAGCCCTCGTCAAGGTTGTTACTTGCCCATGAAGTACGACATCATCAACTTGAGTGACATCTTCCACCATTTGCCTATTCGAGTCTTTCACAAAACAAGTTTGCCCACAACCCGTCAAATGATTCTCATCAACTGTGTTCCACGCCAGTAGATGTGTCTGCGCCCAAACCCGGCCACTCGACATCTACCAGACTACAACTGCCCAACAGGTTCAATGCCCAGTATGCGTCCCAAGAAACGTGTAACCACCCGGCTGCCGTTGCCTGCGCTAAAATCTCACGGAAACGGCCTGTTTTAGCCCAGCTGTGGCTCTCACCCGAATCACTAGCATGCCGCTCAACCCGTCTCTCTTGCACCGCATTGGACAGGAGTTGCGAGACGTACAGCGTGGTGGTGCCGATTTTCAGCCCCCGAGCGCACAAGTGAAGCAATGTGGGAGAGCCGATTTTACAATGGCCAATGGACAGCACCGATGGGAAACCCGCCGCTCGTTTCCCGGGGCTGGCCCGGCTGGGCTGCGATTGGTCTTTGACTGATGGGCTCTCGCCAAGTCACCTCCCTTGCTTTTCCGCCCGCCGGGCCTTTTGTATCGGGTGGCCCCCCCCCNCCCCCCCCCCCCAACTCTAGTAGTTACTAGTTCCCGATGGTTCGTCCCGTTGTTGAATCTGGTCGTTTCTCATGTTGCTAGCGTTTTAATCACGGGTGCTACGGTCCGCTCCACCTCGTGATTCCGTCATGACCTCGTTTTCGGACATGGGATGGGACTGGTACTACCGACTTCTGGAGCCATCCGCAATTCCACCAAAACTGTCGTGATGGCTTCATGGCTGTGAGCCGCTATCCCGGGTCACGTGGCCCGCTCACGTAAGGCATTTCTTACGTAAGATACACCCACGAAACCATACATCACACGATACCGCTCCGTAGATGGCTTTCAACACGAACAACGTAGGCCTTACGGTACGGTTCATCGCAAAAACAGTGGCCAAAGCCGGGCTTACAAACGAGCTCTTGTCGATCGGTCTGTCAAGACGCTCTCCATCATGGGTCAGACAGTCCAGGGTTGTCGGAGCTTGTTGGTTGCTGCCTGGTGTGGGTCAGCTCACAGCCCCCCCCCCGTTGATGAAGTCTTGACGCGTCGAATCGAATCGCCGAGTCTACCAGAGTCTCTGCCGGTGACATCTATTTTCCGTAGTCCCACGCCGTCTCCACAACACTCAACGTCCATGCCGGACCTTCAACGACGTCCAGACCGTGTCTGAAGCCAAGCCTCTCGCGCGATGCCGTCCATGCTCTCCAAGGCGGCCTGGGTGCCGAGCGGATGGCGCAGGGCCGCCGCCGTCAACGTCTTGCTCATGACCGTGGCGCTGGCGGTCCTCATCGGCGTCTTGTGCGTCGCGATATCCGCCACCGGCGACGTCGCCAGGGCCTGGGAGTTCTACCGGGCCGACTGCGGGAGCGGCAGCCTGTCCGTCCTCAACACGCTGCTGCACCTGCTGCTCAACGCCCTCTCGACCGTCGTGCTCGCCTCGTCCAGCTTCTTCATGCAGGTGCTGAACTCGCCGTCGCGGAGAGAGGTGGACGCGACCCACGCCCGGGGCGACTGGCTCGACATCGGCATCCCCTCGTGGCGCAACGCGTTCCGCCTGTCCCGCTTCAAGCTCGTCGCCTGGCTGCTGCTGCTGCTGACGTCCGTCCCGATCCACATGGTCTTCAACAGCTCCGTCTTCCTCGTCGACGCCCTCATGGGGGACTACCACGTCACCATCGCCGCGGAACCCTTCGTCAGCAGCGGCGGCGGCGAGGCCTTCCTCCCCGGCGCCAGTCTGGCAACCGGCGACCTGGACATGGTGTCTTACGGCACCGCGCCGCCGCGGCACGAGGAGTACCTCAGCGGCACCTCGCGGGGCCTCGCGCGCAACGTGTCCCAGGCGGCCGCCGGCGCTTCCAGGTTCAAGCGGCTGGAGGCCTCGGCGTGCCGGGAAATGTACTCCAGCGACAGCTGCGCCGGGCTAAGGGACTACCGCAACGTCGTCCTCGTCGTCGACGGCCAGGGCTGGACGCGCGCCGACGTGTGGAACCTGTCTGCCAGCGCGAGCCGGCTCTGGGACCCGATCGTGCCCGAGCAGAGGACAAACACGTTGTGGCAGTCGGCGCAGTGCGACATGTCGGGCCAGATATACCAGGGGACGACGCCCATCTGCTACAGCACCTGCACGATGCTCCTCAAATCCTACTCGCACGATCCCTGGCTGCTCGACCTGTACGGCGAATACCACGACGAATCACCCCGTCTCATCAGCTGGAACGCGTCCCTGTACTCGGCCGGCGGTGATCCACCGACGTTCGGCTTTCGGTACGACTCCCCGGCTCTCCAGAAGCAGGCTGACCATGCCGTGCTCGAGGTGCTGTACTGCCTCGCCGAGGACAGAAACCCCACGTGCGCCGTGGCGGTGTCCAAGACTCTGCTGATGGCGGTCATCGTGTCGGTGGCGCTAAAGGTCATGACGTGTGTCCTGGTCATCTGGGTCCTCGGCTCCGACGAGCCGCTCGTCACCCCCGGAGACGCCGTCAGCTCGTTCCTCTCGTGCCCGGACGACAACCGCGAGACCGGGCTGACGACGCAGGATGCCGTCAGGAAGTCGGGCTCGAAAAAGATCAAAGCCGAGGGCTACCGACGGCTGGGCCCTACGCGGTGGGCTCACCAGAGATACCGGCTGGCCTCGGCCGTGCCTCGAAAGGTCTGGATTCTGACCACTTGCATCTTGTCCTTTGGAATCGCTCTGGCCTTGAGTTTCTTCATCGTCCAGATGCTCGCCGGTATATCACTGTAGGCGGCCGTTCCCCTCCTCCGCCACGGGACTGCAATGCATTGGTTGCTGACCTTGTGAAGACGCTGGATGAAGTTGACCGCCAGCGACGCGGGCAACATGCTCAACCCGATCCCTGGCGACAACGCCTTCATCGTCTCCGTCATCGTTGCCAACAGTCCCCAGCTGTACCTTTCCTTTTGGTACCTGGCGTACAACTCGCTCATCACCCGCCTGGAAATGAGTCGGGAATGGGCCTCGTTCTCGCTCGGATTCTGCGCCTTGCGGGTGACTCGGCCAAGGTGAGGACCGAACGAACCCAGCGACGTGTCTGTTGTGGCGGATTCGGATAGCTGACTCCAACATTCTCATCAGAGGCGAACAAAAGTCCACGTACCGTCTGCAGCTACGATACAAGTACAGCATCACGCTGCTCCTCGTCAGCATCGTCTTGCACTGGTTGCTCTCAAACGCCCTCTTCATCATCGTGACTCGAGGCAGTACGTTGCCGTGCCATACATGACATGTGGCAAAAGAAAATCCTCGTCTTCAAATACTGACCCTCCACAGCATATCACGAGCCAGACCTCGGCAGCGGCTACCTCTCGGACCGCGTCAACCTCGCCGACGACGCAACAGTCGCAATGGGCACCTCGTCCCTGCCCCTGCTGCTCCTCGTCATCCTCGGACTTGCAACGGTCCTCGTCCCAGTCGTCCTCGCCAGACGTCCCCTGCCGGGCTACATGCCCATCGTCGGGTCCAACTCGGCCGCCCTGCAGGCCGCGAGCCGTCCGTCCCCTCTCGCGAAACTCCCCGCCGCCGCCGCCGTCGTCGCCGCGGGCGCCAGATCCGTCGACACCGCGGCCACGGCGCTCGAGATGAAGGACCTCCTCATCCCGCCGTCGTCGTCGTCGTCGCCGCGCGCGTCCCTCTCGTCGTCGTCTGCGTCTGCCACCCCCGACCACCGAAACCTGGCCTTTGGGCTGCTCAAGTGGGGCGAGGTCGAGATGCCCGAGGAGTGGCACCGTCGCGTGGGAGACGACTGGGCCGAGCAGACGACGGAGCGGATAAAGCACCCGAGTTTCGGCACCGTGCTCGACCAGCCTCAACCGCCAAGGGAAGGACACTGGTATGCCTGAGGCGGCGTGACGGGCCTGTGTCTGTGAGTGAGCGCGGATGAGGCAGAGTCTCACTTGTAATATTCTATACTCACACAGCAGCCGTACCGAGACGTGTTTGGTTTCCCGCAGCTCGGGTCCATCTATACCTGCTCGACGCCGCCTCCCTCGGAGATGACGGTGAACCTTGGTACGGGGCGCACCATTGCATTCATGCAGCCTACAAATATCTCCAGCGACCACTTCGTCGAGTCTGGTCTCAAGAGGGGGGGCTGTGGAAACGAGGGCTTCGCAGCTCTTGCGCTCTGCATGGGGACACGATATAATTGGGTAGATGGCGGGGTCTCAATCACGTCAGGAGTAGGTAGCAACAAAACACACTCCTTGAACAACATCAAAAAAAAGAACAAGAGTAGACACGTAGATGAAGATGACAACCACGGTCATACATGGCGATTGCATCTTCAACGCGAATCTTCAAGTTGCTCGAGCTTCTCAAAGCGATGACCACCCACGTTGGTATGAGGTATACACTGTCTATTAGAACCTGAACGTACATATTGCAGTGCGTGGATTCTGCTCGGGGAGTACAACTAGCATTGGCCGAAAAGTGCCACAACTTTGAACACGTCTCCATCTACAAGTACGTCTTGGGGTCACGTCAATTGAAGCAAAACTGTGTGCCCAATGTCGGAGGAAGCATCAGGATTCTGCTCTTTCTACAAGACATCAGTCACATCACCGGCAATGCGCATCACTCACCTCCAGCAAAGGAGTGACAGACGCGTGATAAACGTCCCCAGACCACACCAAGCCCAGTGGCTACAGCTCCTGGCTGGTGGGGCAATGGAGACATCTTGACCGAAAAACCGCATCAACCGCCAAATCTCCATCAAGGCTCGGCCCTGTGAGCCCACGTTCAAGTCTCACCTCACCTCCCATAGACTCAGAAGGTCAGAGCCGGTCAGCAGTGTCTTCCGCCAGCGCCACATCTCTACCAGTCTCCTCGTGGGTGCCAGAGCAGCCAGCTTTGCCCTCACTCTGTCCAGGCTGACCGGAGGCCTCACCTAGAGCGAGACCGATTCAACCATGTCGGATGCCTTGCCCTGGCAGGTGGCCACGTCGCTCCAGTCATTGGTTGTTCCGCCCAGGCTCCCTTGACTGCTCGCACCCTCTGGTGAGGTAATTTCGACAAAGGCTGTGGCGGACAACCGCATCGATAAACCTCTGTTGAACGAGGCGAAGCAGCCCCGGTTTCTTGGCACTTTGTGGGACGTCCAGTTGCACAGGAGATGATCGAGTCCCCTCAGTCGGGAAAAGGTTGAAACCGATCCCCCCCATTGAGACGGAACGTGAGGCCTAGGTGCTTACAAGTTGTGTGCGATGAAGGAGGTTAGTGTGTAATTAACGGCCGGGCATTGTTTCCTGAGCAACCAAGTACCTCGCCCTTCTAGTTGTCGAAATACCAGTGAATAAACCCACAGCTCATGTGACGAGTACGGCGTCGCACTAGACGCGTGAGATGCTCTTCTCAGACCCCGCGGTTAGATGCCATACCTAAAGCCGTGCAAAAATAACCCAAAAGCTGCCCACAAAGGGGCATGCTGGGGGAAGCTCCAAGACAGACGGCTCTGCCTCAGGTGAGAGAGGCCTGGGGCGCCACGGACTTGATCCCGAGCTTGTTCGACAAGACGCCAATGGCGTCTCGGCGACCCAGGAGACTGAACTTCGTGATCTGGATCGCCAGTCGGCAGACAACCGCCACAAAGAACAGTTATCGAGCTCTGTCGGCAGCACGGGTAGTCGCCAGCTGACCGGGTGGCCCATAGCATGGAGTTCACCCCTCTTGATCCCGTCTGTCGGTAGGACCAGGTCCTGGTACAGGTGAATGGGGATTGGTTTGAGCTCTTGTGGAAGGCTTCTCGATGAACTTCGTCGTCAGCTGGCCAAGACAGGCCCCCAAGCTCCAAGCCAAGATGATGACCACTTCATTGATGTCTCGAGCTTGCGAAACAACTCTGAAAATCATACACCTCGGTTGAAAGTCTCCAGCGCCCTCAGGCGAGTCGCGCCATGATCGCGCGTTTCGTCTCTGCCAAACAAGCCCAGAGGCGGGCGTTCGCGCTCCAGTTTCCCAAAGCTCCAACTAACTGCATTGCGCGCGAGGTGGTGACGAGCTTGGCCACTCCGCCAATGGCACATCAGACACCGCGACTTGATGTAATCCAAGAGAACAAAGTGTCCAAGCTGGAGGACCAAGAGAGCCAAGACGACCAAAACAACCAAGACGCCTAGAGATTTCCCACGACCGGTTACGCAACAGGCTCCCTGTCAGCGCGGCTCGAGGCTGGACGGGGCGCTTGCTTGGAAGAGGGTCTCTAGAAAGTCTGGAGCTCGTGAAAGAAGGCCAAGAGCGCAGGGGCTCCATCGTGTATGGAGCAGAGTCCACCTCACAATAAGCCCTGCTGGCATCTTGGCTTGATCCCGCCAAGCCAGAAATGCGGTGATCCCCCTCTCGGTCGGCCTGCACTGCCCGCAGAGTCCTTCCTAATCTCGGCCTGGCGTCCGAACACATGCAACCCCATTCGAACCTCCGCATTTGTGGCATAACGGCCCCGTCCCGTGTGCAAACGACCGGGGCTTTTCAATCACTGGGAAGTGAGCGAATAAACAATGGCTTGACGGGCGGCTGCGAGCATGCGCAGTACGTCGAGTATCACCTTGAACCTGTCCACGATGCCATGCCGGGAGCGGACGGGAGTTGGCATGTTGAATTACATCATCTTTCCGGTGCTGGCGGCTGACCATGGTGCAGCTCCTGGCACGAGGACAGCCTCGTGCTGTTGGACACGACTGCCCAGAGCCCAAGAGGAAAGCTTGGTATGGTTCCGTGGCATGACAGACCCGAATCGTGGAGTGCGGTCAGGAATGACGGAGCCATCCAGGCCAATAGAAGAGCTGCGCCGTGCAGGGAGGGCGGGTTTTCGAGCTGGAACCTTGCTCTCTTGGGGACATGTCGTCTGCAGAGTCCAAACACGGAAAAGGAGAGTATCGACATTGTCGTTACTGTGAAACCCAACGGACTCGTACACGGTTAGAAGGGAATTCAGCTAGTGATTGAGGGGGGATTCGAGACCGGACTACTCAGGCCTAAGCAGTATCATAATTCGCGCAAATCGAGGGCCATTGGAGGGCGGTCATGGTGACAAGTCGCAGCGCCAAGACTTTGGTAAAAGCCGCGTTTTGATTACACGTTGTGTCGACTGGCGAGCAGACAAGAGGTGGCGGGCTCGTCTGTCATGTTGGTGGTAATAGTGGTGGTCCGAAGCAATGGCTTTCAGCACCCCTGAGATGTATACTGCGTATGTATCCGTATGGCGTCCAGAATACGTACATGGCATGCGAATGAACAGTCAAGTCTCGCCTGGGTGGAAGGGGGCAAAGAGAGTTGACGGCGAGTCGAAACCAAGCATCCTCGCAAGTCTTGGCATTGCTTGCACAGCCTCAATGGCACGGCGAAGCGGCGGCCGCAACTGGCGCGACGAGTCGGACAAGGTGTTCTGTCTCTTGGGGTTCTTGGAGGGTGGAGGTTCAGAGATGGTGCTTGGTATATGCAGCCAAGACGGCCGAGATTGCCCAGGCTGCCCAGTCTCGCCCAGTCTCGCCCAGTCCTGCCCAGAGTCGCCCAGTCTTTGCCCAGGCAGTGGGAAAGCTGGGCGATGAGGCGGCAAATCGTCAGGTTTGGCTGGCGGGCTGGAGCGAAGCCAAGCAAAGCTGCAGCGATCGCGGTCTGCGACGACGCATTATGCTGGTAGCAATGCGTGTCCTGCGTGTTCCGGTGAGTGGATGATGCGATAGCACGGGTTGTGAGACGGCTTGGTGGTTCTTGGAGTTGGAGTAGCCAGTGTCGGTATGCGTGCGCAGTATCCGCATGCGCACCATCTATCCATAGCCGTCTACACAGTAGAAGCAAGACGGCGACTTTTGGGCTCCAAGCATTGCGGGCGTTGCTGAGATGGGGTGTTTAACGTTGTCGACAGCACGGGCAGGTGGCACGGGATCCATGCAATAAGGTATAGGCGGGTAGATGAATCGCTCAGAGATCGTGGGATGGGTGGATGGCTGTGCAAATTCAATATCGAGCGTGGTTTAGTTGTTGCGATGAAGCGCTGGCAGACGAGCAAGGATGGCGATGGTGAAATGGCGACAGCGAGAAGCCAAATTGCCAAGGGGAAAGGTAAAAATGTGGGAAAGCCTGCCATCGGCGAGGAGGATTGACCGATGCCGCCAGCTGGTAGGCCAGGCGGGGCAGTGCACGTGTACATGTTTGCTTGTAGGATTGCTGGCAAGTCTCCTGGGGAAGGAGGGAGCCAGGCTGTACCTGCACAGTATTGTACCTACTGGAAGGAACCTACCTGCCCATTGGACCTGCCGGCGTCAGAATTGACACCGTGATTCCGCACCCTGGCAAACTGGGACGTGTCTGCACCATTTCTGCAGCTTCCCTCGTCGGACCCCGAGTGCTGCGCATCGTTTGCGGTCCTTGTCGCTGCGTGTACATGTTGCTTGTCACTCCTCTCGTGTCCATCACCCAAGGGTACATAGGCCTACCCCGATCCATCCACCCACTCACTCATTCTCTGGCAGATTCAATCTCTCGACTCACCTCACAAAGATAAAAGGCTTGTTTCGCCGTCTTGGCAAGAGCCCACCTTCGCATCCTCACCCCATTGCACGGCGAGCGGCAGCGGAAACAAGACTGCGAATCGACCACTTTTTAACGGCTCTCCTGCTAGTTGACGACGGAATCATTTTCCTGTCGACAAGAGGGGGCACAACAGGCGACCGTGTTTGGATTGCGCGTAGCCCTCGGCGCTAAGAGCTTGGCGGTCTTGGCTGCGGCGGAGAGGCCAAGAAGAGAGGAGCGGAAAGCTTCTTTCCTCGCAACTTGGCCTGCCATGCCATGCCATGCCCTGCCCTGCCCTCACTCCTCGCTCAGTCTTCCGGTGGGTTTTGTGTACAAGTACGGATACCAGTAGTCTAGTGGCGGTACGTACTCCAATCTTGGTGATGAACAGGGACGTGCTGTCGCCCATCGCCATCGCCATCGCCATCGCCATCTGCTCGCCCCATCCTCACTCAGCATGTCACCTGCCACGCACCTCACACACCAGACTCGTTCGAGTGTCACAAACGGGGGCCGCCTTATCGAAAAGGGAGAGGTGGGGCCATTCCAGTCGCTCGGTTAAGCACATTGGCACCGGAAGCGGATCGTGGGCTGGCTGCAGCAACATCGGTATCAGTTGGGAAAAAAAGAAGCGAAAAAGAAGCGACAGCATATGCTCTGTGTTGTGCGGAGTTCGGTGGAGGGGTTCTCGAAGGGAAGGCTTGTCAGGCTTGTCAGGCTCGTCCCTCTGCTCTCTTCACTGGTCCTTGCCACCACTTGACTGGCGATTCCATGCTTCTGCTGCCAATCGATATTGTCGTCCTATCTCAGCAGCGACCCATTAATCTCTTGGGAGAACGGAGCACCTTTGTTCAATTCTGAAAGTACGTACTACCTGGTACTCCTGACCCGGCGGCGACAAGGTGATGTGCTCGGGCGCCAGTGACATCAGGTGGTGCGGCACCTGCTGCCAAGAACCTCAGGTTTCTCTGAGGAAAGGTATTCCTTGGCCTTGGTAGTGGGGTGCCTTGGCTGGCCTTGTCCCGTCCGGTCGTACCCCAAGGCCCAGAAATAATACAGTCAGTCGTACGGACTGCTATACTTGGCTGGAAACAGCACCTCTATCATCTGAGACAGTCGCAGGCCTCTTTTCATCGGACGACACGGACCGATGTATTTATCACCGACGGGAAAACCTTCCTCTCTGCGATGGGTCCTGGTGTACTTGCTACCCCACGATGAAGAATAACCAGCAAGATAGAAGACGGGACACGACAAACAGAACCTGCCACAACACGCCTGGCGATGGGGCATGGAGTACTCGTCGTACTACGTTCACGGAGTACATGGCATGGCATCCGGTAAATAACGCGCTTGCGTTCATCAGCTGATGGCGAGGTATTGGCCAGCACAATTGGGCAACGGGTGCTCGCAGGATGAAGCAATGGGCGCCAAGTGCAATTGCCAAGATCACGGCCAAGGGATAAAGAGTGAAAACTGGAGATTTGCCAAGACCTTCCAAGACAGCCAAAGGTCTTGGCATCGTATGCGCCCGGATGTCGCGGTGTTGCACGGGAACATGCCGAGTCAAAGAGCAGCCACCGTGTCGAAGAGGCTGTTCACACTGTAGCCTTCTCAGCTCTTAGCAGTTCCGTGTGCGAAGCGGGGGCGCATCTGATAGCAGATACACGGCCGTCGTACCGTGTCACTCATCTGACTCTCGGCCTCTGCACTGCTGCCTTCATGTCTCTCCTCATCACCCGCAACATCAGCTCGGAAGCCCTTGCCACCACCACCCAATCAGATGTCAGCTGGTCTTACAAGCCCCCAGTCGCCAAGACTTGGCGAAGTCTTGGCAAAGGTAGGAAGAGCGGAGAGGAAATGTGATTCATGAATAAAGAGAAGAAGCCGTCGTCCATGGCCCCCCCGGAACAGGCTGATCGGTCGTTCTCAAGTCCAACACTGCTCCTGGTCTTGCGAATTCAGAGACCAAAAAACATAAAAGCGTTGGGCCATCTCTTTTTTCCCTTTGGCAAGATCCGTTGCCTTATCCCAAGTATATCTCTACGCCTGTTCTCGGCAATCGGCCCTCCACCTGCCTCACAAGCCTAGAGCGTATCCACCTGCACCTGCACCTGCACTCACAAACACTCAAAACACACCCGATCCCGTAGGTCTTACTTCCGCAACGGGTCCCGGCCGATTCCATTCTTCCGGCCTCCCCTCACCGAGCCCACCAGCTCGGTCAACCTCGCGAACCCCAGCCACACTTCAAGTCAGACACCATGTCTGCCAAGCAAGAAAACGAGTCTTCGGGAAGCAACTCCCCGAAGAGCAGCACTCCCGCCCCTTCGACGGCCACCAGCAACACTTCTCAGAGCACCGGTGCCAACAGCGCCGAGGACAATCTCATTTGCAAATGGAACTCGTGCAATCTCAAGTTTGTGACGCCCGAGGCTCTCTACGTGAGTTACCCACCATTCGATTCGTGCTGCCTTGTTCAAACGTACGTCGTCTAACGCCCGTCTCAGGAGCACATTTGCGAGCGCCATGTCGGCCGTAAGAGCACCAACAACCTCAACCTCACCTGCCAGTGGGCTTCGTGCAGGACGACGACGGTGAAGCGTGACCACATCACCTCTCACATTCGCGTCCACGTCCCCCTCAAGCCTCACAAGTGTGAGTTCTGCGGCAAGTCCTTCAAGCGCCCCCAGGACTTGAAGAAGCATGTCAAGGTAAATCAGACGTCCCGACACCCTCGCCCCCGGGACAGCCGACTGACTTGCCTCCAGACCCACGCCGACGACTCTGTTCTCGTCCGGTCCCCCCAGGACCAGGGCATGAATGGCTATCGGGCGCAGCCTGGCAAAGGTATGTCCAGCTCACAGTTTGCGCATCCAAGGTCCTCTCGTTTTCTCCCAACCAGAGGCTAATGTGCCTCCAGCTTCTTCTAGCTACTATGATCATAATGGCCACATGAGGACTAACTCGGCCGCCTTCGCGCACCAGGCTGGGCATGCTAGCTACTATGCACCCCAACCATCTACAAACTATGGACTGTACTTCAACCAACAACCCTTGAACCCTCCCCGATCTGAGTACATTGGCCACCACGCCGGCGGCTACGACAACCGCAAACGCGCCTTCGACATGGTCGACGACTTCTTCGCCCACGCCAAGCGTCGCCAGGTCGACCCCACCTCCTACCAGCAGGTCGGCCGCTCTCTTCTCCCCCTTCACGGCGCTCTCGGCCTCCACACCGGCCCCATGCCCGGCTCCGACTACATGGCCGCCCCTCCTCCCGTCCAGCACCACCACCACCAGCCGCAGCCCCAGCACCAGCACCAGCACCACCACGTCGGCCACGGCCCCTCTGGTCCCGGTCCTCTCACCCAGCAGTACTACCTGCCGCCCATGCCCAACGCCCGCACCAAGAACGACCTCATCCAGATCGACCAGATCCTCGAGCAGATGCAGAGCACCGTCTACGAGAACGCCAACCAGGCCACGCAAGGCATCCACATCCACGGCCAGAACACCTTTGACCTGCGCCACAGCCCCTCGCCACCCGGCGGCCACAGAGGATCCATCGCCGGCATGTCGGTCAACAACGACGGTTACGGCGCCGTGTCTGCCGCGCACATGGCCTCGCCGCTCACCGCCATCTCCTCCACCGGTACTCCCGCCGTCACTCCTCCGTCGAGCACCATGTCCTACACGTCCGGTCACTCGCCCAGCCCGTCTTCCTCGGGCATGTCTCCCCAATCCAGGCACAGCTCTACCGCCTCCTCGGTCATGTACCCCAACCTGCCTGCCGTCAGCTCCGTCTTCCCCGGCCAATCGACAACGTCGACGCTCGGACCCAGCTTCGACAGCAACGAGCGTAGGCGCTACTCTGGTGGCATGCTGCAGCGGGCCGCCCCCTCGTCGCCCAGGTCGCCCATCATCTTTGAAGACTCTTCCGGCGTCACTACTCCCAAGGCTGAGTCTGTTGCTTCGTCCATAGGCTCTCCTTCGGCGTCTTCCGAGTCGGACTCGAGCGAGGGCGCACGCGAACGCGAGGAGAAGTACGACCAGTGGCTGGAGAACATGCGCACCATCGAGGCGCTCCGCGAGTACATCCGCGACCGCATCGACCGCAGGGACTTCTCCGAGGAGGCCAAGTCACCCGAGGCCAGCCGTCTCAAGTCCCCGGAGCCCATGGAGGTGGACGCCAAGCCGTCACCAGCGGCACCGCTGTACCCCATCCTGCGTATGCCCAACTGAGGCACCGGCGCTCGAATAGGAGTGATGAGAAGAGCCCCAGACACACTGGGCGCGTGTACCAACAGTTGTCTACAAGCGTGTTTCGTCGAAAAGTTTCACAGCAAAAGGAAAGGGCAAAGTGATGGGTTCAGCTTTGGTTCGTATTCTATTCTACAGCATTCTCTTTCATCCCATTGCGCGGCACCGCAATGCGCTTCTGGCAAATACCTCATACGCCTGTCGAAGCCTCCCAACTCCTTTGTTTACGCTACCCATACCCAAGTCGGCGGATGATGAGAGGGGATGTGGGTTGAATTACGCAGTCTCCATGGACGCAGATGATTTCTACCGGGGGTATGAAGCCCCCGGTGAACCAAACCAAATATCAAGACCAACGTCTTTTTTTTTTTCGATCGTGTGTCTGAATGACAAACGGAGAGGAGAGTGAGCTTTTTACCATTCTCGGGGAGGGTTTTGCTAGCAGAGCAAACAACACTTTGTAGCGGAACATTGTTCTTGGTTTGCGGATTTATGGATATCGGAACGGGGAATGAGACCATGAAACAAACACACACAGTCATGTTGCTTCGTCACCAATGTCGTCTCGTAGGCCTAGATGTCAGGTCGAATGAAGTGCTTGCCACGCCTCACAATCGAGTCTGCTGTGCCCCATTAACCCTGCCTGTCATGTCGTTAAACCCGGTGTCTGCACATCAGCTAGGTGCAGCCACGATCCATCTTGGCCCCGAACGGTCGAACGGCCGATGGTACAACTACCGGCATGCATGCACCAGGCAGTTGGGCGAACCCTGCATGACGGTCCTGCATGGCGGTGCGTCGCGGCCAGTCACGACTCGCTCGACGTCCTGTCCTGTCGACTCTGCCGTCTTCGTCACGAGACACACACATGCCACGCCGACCGAACCTATCCCACCCGATTGAAGTTATCTTGCCATGTCTCAAAACACACGAGAATCTGATTATAAGCTCCGACTTGAACCGGGTTTCCGCCGTCGGGCGACGGGCCGCGACAAGAGACACTGTGGGGCCTTCGAGGTCTGCCGGATCCGGGGACCCGGACGTCTGCCCAGCACTCGGGCCGTCAGAGGCGGAGTTCACGGGGTCTGGGTGTCTCGTCTTCAGTAAAGCATGAGGGGAGACGGGCCTGACATGGCGTGCCGACTTTTCCAGCCGAAGTGGTGTTTGCTGGGTCCGGGAAGGTAACATGTCAGCTCTGGGTGGATTCCTTCCGAGAGACCAAGCGATGAACTCGGGCGTCATATGGTTCGAGTGAGGTCTTTTGTATTGCTAGTTTCCGAGACTGGTGTCGTTCACTCCGGACCGCCGACGATGAAGATGAGATGGCCCAGATCTCCACGTCCGTCTCACACAACCGGGGCGAGTTTGCGGGTTTTCATTTGGGCGTGGTTTTGGCAATGTATGAAGGATTCCGTGTGGCTCAAGTCAACTCCAGCACGCACCCAATGAGGGCCGAGGATGGATGCATGCCGGGCAATGTTGTCATCGTTGGTCGAAACCGGGGAAACGGTTTGCCGTGAGCCAGGGCAGTTGGGTGTTACCAAACAGCGTTCCATGTCCGGGGCGAGTTATAAAACAGTCGGGTTGTCCTTCTTGTCTTTGACTCCCGCTTCTTGTCACGACACTCACGATATCGCACAAGTCTCGAATACATATACCACACAACAAGGGGCTCACAAATCTGTACCACGGCCAAATCGCAAAAAAACAAAATGAACTTCTCAACACTCCTCCCCGCCGTCGTCGTCGCCGCCACCCTCGGCACCATCACCGCCGCCGCCGCCTCCCCCGCTGCCCGGCGCGAGACCCCCTCCCCGCTGCCCGACGCCGACTACTGCTGCTGCGACCTCGCCCGGCCGGGCTACGTGTGCAAGGTCCCCGCCGCGGCAGACCCCGTCTGCAACAAGGCCCTGTGCCCCTTTGACCCGCAGACGGAGAAGCAATGCTGCTGCTGCCAGCAGCCCGCGTCGTCGCCGACGAGCCCCTGGACGGTGCGGTGCAGCGCCGTCCCCAGGGGGAGGGCGTGCGCGTGTCCCGCCGTCTGGTGCCCGTTCAACTACGGGGAGCGGTTCCTGCCCGTGTCGCCGGCGGAGTGAAGGAAGGCCCCCGAGGCGTGGTGGGTGTTTGCGTGTCGAGTTTGCTTTTGGGAAAAGGGAAACATGTCGGGCTGGAGAGGTTTGGGGTCGATGGGGGAGGTTCTTGTTTGATGTATGAGTCTTGTGTAACGGCAATCCGATAATTCTCAATTCATCGTCTCGAGTCGCTCAAGTCGGTACGCTTCAGCCATGTTGTCCTGGGTTTGGGGAGCGGTAGCAATCAGCATTGGGCAGGTATATCAGACATGTTTGGCCGACAATGTGCAGGCAGTGGCTTTCTTTCAGGACGCTTGTCGACGTCGAGTGATGCCGTGATACCATGGACGTTGTACGCGCCAAGTACGAGTTGTTGCCCCTTTGATGAGTTTGGCGCCAGCGTCGGTGTACTCGAGCGTCGATACTGAATGGTAGACGCCAGGTTCTCGCAGGTTCGGGATCATTCTATTGGGAACACCACCTGTGTAGATTTACATCTCAGCCAAAACTACGGCACCAACGAAGCCAGCAGCAGCAGCAGCAGCAGCGTCTGCGTCTGCGTCTCAGGCGTCTTGGACGGTGAACCTGATGTTGAGAACAGCAGAATCAGGCGACGCGTCGAAACCGAAACCGCTCGCTTTCCCAAAGAGACCCCTCATCCGGGGCTGGTACCCCCACACGACCGCCTCGGTGATCTTCTTGACGCCCAAAACGTCCTTGTGCTGGAGCAGCATCCATGCCGAGCTCGCGCCGTTGGTGCTGCCGAGGACCGCCGCGCCCGGCCGCGTGTCCATCCTGATCGTGGCCCGGTCCTTCCAGCCCGGGACGCGTCCGTAGCCGGCTTCCTCCAGGGCCTGCACGACGGTGCGGAAGGCGGGCGCGTACGTGACGTGCGCGCGGAACATGACCCTGAGGCTCTTGGGGTCGACGCCCTCGTGCCGACACGCCTGGACCCATTGCAGGAAGGCCATGTCCGAGAGGGTATCCAGGTCGGGGACAGTCCCGGCTCCGTATGTCTTGACGACGTGTTTCGGGCTCATGTTCTCGTCAAACATGAAGGCGCCGGCGCGTGGATTCACCACGTTGCTGTAGACGGCCCGCGTTGGCTGGAGGGGGCGGTAGCGTTAGCAGAATCAAGATTGAATAAAACGGATCAAATGTGCGGTGAGAGAAGCGGATATAAAGAAGACGGGGCGTCCCACCTCTCCCTCTTCACCATTCGTCTGCGTAAACTCCTTGTCGTGAAGGTGGTAGTACACACCCGACCTGGACTCGTCCACGGGGAAGGCCGGGTCCGCGAATGCCGATTCCAACAGCTGCGTGTGCAGGGGCGCCAGCTTCTTGGTGTAGGGATACCACGCAGTCTCGAGAGTCCATCCCCAACGGGCCGCGAGGTCCGGGTCCTGGAACGGGCTCGCGACGGGGACGCCGCCGTTCTGCCGCGCGGCCTGCGCGTCGTCCAGCGGCATCAGGGCCCGGAGGTACTCGCCCCTCTGCACGCGGCCCTCGTAGTCGCTCGAAAAGTTGGGAAACGCCCCCGCTCGCTTGGCGAGGGCCTCGGTGCGGGCGGCGGGGTGGGTTGCCGAACGCGGCGCGGGAGGAGAAGACGCGCTGGTCCGCGGCAGTTGGAGCGCGAACAACAACAGCAGGTGAAGGACCCGTGTCCAGGAGCCGGGATGTTGATCACGACGAGCCATTGCGGCGGGTAGATGAGGGTGGACAACAGGGACGCATTGCGGGTAGTGAAGCGTCGTTTGGGGAGAGGAGGAGGGTGAAGGCTTTATACGAGACCAGAAGCAAATTGAGTTGATGGAACTAAACGAGAGAGAAGAAGACAAGTAAGAAGAAGAACTCTTCGTTACGACTGGGAGAACGCATGTCCAAGTGTCGGCAATACCGACAAAGGTGATAAAAATATGCTTTCCAAATAGTAGGTAATTTGACAAGCTTCAGGGGAAATCTATAACCATTCTGCCCCACCAACCACTCTCTACCTACCCGGTTTAGTCACATTTCACAGTAACTGTTGGTTTATCCGGAGGGTAACGCACGCCGTACGTGATCTCGTCGTACGGGTGCAAAAGGGTCTGGTATTCGTTGTTATTATTGTTATGTTACGTGCTTATATAT